>CAJPEV010001795.1:0-57253 GCA_905338385.1 Darwinula stevensoni | reverse complement strand
GTTGTTCTGTGTCGACATTTTTCCTGTCGATGTTCTTCTGTGTCGATATTATTCCGTGTCGCTTCTTTTCTGTGTCGGCGTTATTCCGTTTCGGCACTATTCTTTTCGGCGTTATTCCTACCCACCCTTTAACCAAACTTGGGGGGGCTGAAGCTCCCCCTTTAGCTCCCCCCTCGCTACGCCACTGTATGGGAGTGGAGGTGTGTGAAAAGTTTTACATAGGGTAAGCACTCCGGTTTCTGGCCGGTCTCCAGTTGTTGGCCAGTGAGGCTTAAATCCAGCATAATTAGTCTGGCCGTTTTCAAGCATCTATCAACATCTTCCTATACGAGGACCTATAACTAGTTTTTCCCGGTGTGCGCACAGGGTGCCCACTTCCTATGGGAGTCGTATCAGCGTGACCAAAAACTGGGGTGTTTACCCTATACAACTGAAGTTTCGACTTGTACTTCCACTTTCTGAATACTATCACTCTTAACCAATACGGTGCCCCCTCCCATTTTGCTTCCATTGCTCTACCAGTTTTTTGAGTTCCAGTAGCGAACCATGATTCAGGAGTAGCTTTTACCCACTAAATGATGACTAATTCAAGGTCAGTCCTTGACCCATATCTCTTTCCATGCAAAAAATGTGAAATTTTGGGAAGAGAAAGGGCTATTCTTATGTATGAGGTGGGTGGGGTTGGAAAATCAAAACGACTTTCGAAGTTTTCCTCATTCCTCCCAACCACACACCTTCCTTGGCCACTTCGTCATCTCATGAGTCTGAACCCTTACGGGAACTCCATATTCAGATTTCAGGCGGATTATCAAGTATGGCCATACAGGGGTGCTTGGTTCGGAATGTACATGGTACAAATAAAAATTACGTATGGTAGACTGTATTTGGAAGCCGTTCAGACCATATCATGTTTTGACCATTCTTAATGAATTTTGAACTACGTGGTTCAAATATAAGCCCCTTAAATGGTGCTTAGTTGCAATGCATATGGCATATATAACAATTTGGCACGCTTTGGCCATATTTAATATATTGGATATGTGTAACTATATATTGTTATATACAGTTCCCTTATACGGTTCTTAATTAGCAATGTAGATGGCCCCCGCATGCATTATTAATGGGAGATTGAGGTAGAGGCGCAGAGGCAGAGTCACTCAACATCAAAATTCGACAGTGTTTTTTTTTTCATTTATTGAAACATTGATTGCACTCGTACAAAGAAGAATGTAAGTTGGATGGGTCCCAGCCTGCCGTCAGGGCCTTATCAGGTGATCCATTCCTTCTTCATTCATCCTGGGTGGTCGAGTGTCAGTTGTGGAGGAGTGTCGTTTGCAAAAACGGAGTTTCCCTTGCTTCGGGCAGCATCCCAGGGACGAGAAAGCACTTGCAATTGTTGATGGATATCTCCAACGTCGCTCCTTTCTTCTTTCTTTTGCTCCAACTCCTCGTAGACAAGGGCTTCCAGTGGTGGTTTTTCTTGCGATGACACTGCTGCTTTGCGAGTCGGAAAAAGAGGATATCCCCCCCCCCTCTAGGACCTCTCTCCTTCGCAATCCGTTTTGGCAGGAAATGTTGCTTTGCTTTTGCTCTTTTTGTCAGTCATTAGACGGCCTCTTCCCCTTGAGGCAACCTTTATGCGCCCGTTTCCTCTCTGCTCCGATTGACGGTGCCGTGATGAAGTCGCAGGTTTCTTTGGCGACGATGTCGTACTGGTGCCGATAGTATCCTTTACGCTGATGCCAACTCCTTCTGTAACTTCAACGTGAGCGTCTTCAGTTGCATGATGCTTTCCTGAATGGGTGAATGATGACTTCTTCCAGCTCGAGATTCTCCATTCTGTCCCCCTCGTTCTGGCGCATCTTGCATCGGGTTTAAAGTTACCGTATCTCCAATTCAGGTAAAGCTCATCCGCAGACAATGATTCAATGACAGTGAAATCCCAATACCCACAAGCAAGATTTTTGACGGATGGGTTACCTTGCGCGTTGGGCAGCTGTCTGAAGTAAGTTGCGGTAGCGTTGTCGTTCACAGGCGGAGCAAAGGATGAAAGGTAGCGCTGCAGTAGATATTGGTCGTCTTCCATCTTCAAAGTCCATTTCTCCTCCTCTTTCCACCAGACAGTGGTTTTTGTGACTCACATAACAAGGGAGAAACCTCACTCCCTCTATGCATTGAGCAAGAATTACTTGGAGTCTCCTTAAGCTAGGTTTGATCTCTCAACATGTGCATCGATTAGAACGACTTCCTTCCTTCGGTTTGTACGTGGGAAATTATCGATTTGAGGGTGAAAGCTTTTGCAGAACCATTCATTAGCATTTGGGGAATCGGGAGACATATAACGGCGGGATGAGTGCGACCTCGCTTATGTTGTGAGAACTTTATATTTATTGAACGAACTGCTAGATGTCAAGCCATATGGAAGGCCTCAACGTGCCTGCATGTGCATCCATGGACATAGCATGGACTGAACAATTTCCAAATATATTCCAAATAAAGTACTTTTTCCGGTATGGTTTATAATAGAGTAATATACATTGCAAACCGAGCACCATATATGGGGGTCTGTATATGAACCATATACCTTGTATGATTCCATATTCATTAAGAATGGCCAAAACACGATACGAACTGAACAACACGGCTAAATTCAGTACTGTACAATCCTATACATATACCTGCATTTGGAAGTTCTGTAAGGGAAAGCCTCACAAGACACCCCCCGAAAGTAATTCCTGGCTACGTCCCTGTTGGGGCCAGGTCCGGACTAAATCCCCCGCCTGCCGAGATTCTTGCGTCCTTATTATTCAACAAATCAAAAATATTTTTGTTAAAAAAAAAGACAACAAAACATGATCGTTTGCAAGATCTCATCTTAATGATACTACCCTGGGTACCGTAAGTGCTCTGCCACATCCAAAAATATTCGACCAAAAATGAGAAAATTCCAATTTTGAGGTGAATTATTCTGCATATAGCTGGAAAAAAGTGGAGCAAATAACTTTTTTTGTCGACGCACCTGAAAGAAGAGTGCAACTTATCGTAACGGGAGATTTGTCTTTTCCCTCGCAACATGAGGATATTTGGGGGTCGAAATAGCCTAAATTTCACATTTCAAAAACTCAACTTCGGTGCTGCAAAATCTCATTCAAACTTCAGGGATGTATGAAGCAAATTCTTCACCTATTAAAGTGCTTTGGATCAAACTGTTGCATGCCTTCGTACGGTGAACGATTCCCGAGATGGAAATTTAGACGGTTTTTTTTTTCGGTTGGGGGGGGGGGAATTTTGGTTTCTCCTTTCCCCCCAAAGTTCCGGAACGACATCTCGCTAACCGCAGATCCGACTGAAGTGATTTTTTTAAAGGGCTTGTTAGGTTGGCTGCAATAGCTAAAAATTTTATTGCGAAATCTGAGTTGGTCGGGCGCCATATTAGTATTGGTTGAGTTCGCATGGAATGACCCCGACGAAGTTCAAGAGGCAGTCATCAAAACTTTAGGAGCAGGCGAAAACGCTCTTCTCTACAGGCATCAGGGCTTTGATGGGACAGTGGCATAAATGCATCGATTAGCAGGGGGGCTATGTAAAAAATGTATTAATCACCACCATCGGATCGCTATTAAAGGTAATTTCATTCACTGTCCTGTCTTCATTTGACTCCCAATCGTATCACTTATTCTTAGTGCATGACATGGGACCGTCAGTGAAGTCCAATCGAGCCACCTTGCAGGCCCCTCCACGCAATCTTTTCCATTGTTGCCTTCTGGGCAAAACTGGTGAAAATTTTAGTCCAGAAACAGATCCCAAATGTGCTTCTTTCACACCTTTGCTGTTTGGGCAAACAGCAAAGGTGAGAAACTTCCCGACTAACTTTTTTTTTTACAGCAATCATTTCATTCCCTTGTCTTAGAAAGTTTGGCTTGCTATGACAAGAAAGAGAGTTTGCCGAAGAACGTGAGGATTTTGTGACGCATTTTCGAAAATAAAAAATCAAATTCAAATATGAAGAATCTGAATCTTTCGGTTCAGATCGTTTTCTTCAAGTAGGTACCCGCAGGTGGGCCTAAAAAGTTCATTACTTCACCTGGCCGCAGACTGACCGGCAATAAATTATAAGGGCATCAAATCCGGAATTTGTATATCGTTCCACAAAATATGAAAGAGCGATGAGAAACGAGCGAGTGCGGTACAGCCGGCGGGGAGGCGAGGACTAACAATGGGGTGGCGAGGACAAACAGAGGGGAGGCGAGGACAGAGAGGAACGTTTGAGAACCGTCGTTTGTTCCCAGTCTTGCGTTTTGGGAACGCTTTTGATGAGAGCTTGAAGGTGCAAGAACCTCCACATTGAAACAGCTGAAAGCAAATCCTATCCCACTTTCTAGACATGAGTAGACTCTGCCAGATGATTCAGCGTATTAAACCCGGGTTCCAAAAGCAGAGGCTAAAAATACGTTTATACATGCATGAAATTTTAGCAAGAGGAACTCAACGACTGATTTTCCTCAGCAGACAAAAAAGGTGCAGATTTTCTAATCCCTCGATAGAAACACTTATACAGGCAGTATCGATGGCTTGCAGACGGATTGAAATGCCGACAGCCCAGCTGCTTGTTTTTTGGGGATGAATGCGGTGAGAGGAGGAAGAGGTTGCTCCCGGAATGCAGGTGATGTGACTGGTCTTTCCAGGTCGGTCTCGTCAGAGGGAAAGTGGGGGAGACTCCGACATGCCACCAGATGGAGGAAGCGATCTTCGCCTCCTTGGCTTCGTAGACGCTCGGCTCATTCCTTGGAGCACAAATCTCGCGGGGAGGAATCGGGGGGAGAGGAGTGCATGCCGTACGTGGATCTGGAGGGCGTGGTTCGACGTCTTCGAGGGGTACCGCTGTCTCGGGTTCAGCCTCTGCCGAGATCTTCCCCGGACCTCCTTCCCTTCGAGCACAACATGCGGGCCCCGAAAGACCCGAAGATGTTCCTGATGCCGGTCGGGAGAGTCCGTCGGAGCGCGGACGCCGTGCCCCCCGTCGAAATGCACCCGCTCGAATTCGACGTCCCCGAGGAGACCCATCACAAATACGTGATGGTCTTGGGCCAGCTGGAGCATCACGTCGACACCAAAACCAAGCTCACACAATGCACCGATTATCGATACAGAAACGTCTCGTCCATGCACGACATCCACCGCGTCCTGCGTCGCCAATTTCACCCTTCAAGAACTCATCTCTTCTATATCCCATGGTACAACGACCAAGACGATCACGAGGCGGAACGATCCGCCGCCAAACTCAAGATCGCCATGGACGAAATGAGCGCCGTTTTCGGACCATTCTCCATAATATTGTTGAGCGATCGACAGGTTTACGAACGAAAACAAGAGGACACTCACCATGCGTCCTATCAGATCCTGGAATATTGCGAAAAAGGGCTCAAGACTTGCAAGACTTTGATGGATCTGAGAGACGTGGCAGAGACAATTTTTCAGGCCAATTACTACGCAGAACTTCTGGAAAGATATAACGCGAGATCTTTCAAGCCTTTCACCGGAGAAGAATTAGAAAGATTCAAGTTCGAGTCGGCGCTCAATGAATCCAAGTTCGACCTGATCAAGCAACTGGATCTGATCGGAAATCTGTTCTGCCAAGTTCCAGGACACACCTTTGTCGAGATCGCAGGGCAATTGGGGTCCGAATATCGGAGCATCGGGCGTGTCGTCACATAGTGAGCATCTTTCCGATTCCTCTAACCCCACTTTAAAAAAAAATCTGCACCTTTGCCAGGATATCACTCCTCGCTGAGGAATTTTGTTGTTGGGGAAGCCAGAGCATAATAGTCTTGATGAGGCTAGAGGGTTCTTGCACTCCATCAAATTTAAGCCATGGTGCAAAAAGAGTTCTGATTGGCTTTTACAGGGGGACTCACGAATCCTATCGTAATATATTTTATGGAATGAAGAAGACGTAATGCATAATCGAGTCGTATTTCTCTGTGTAATGATGAGGTAACGACGAGGACTCTTTTCATGCCTGACGTTCTTTCAAAATTATATCAAGGCAAATCCCAAGAAAACCATCCGCAAAAGACGACCCACCCAAAGAATGAATTGAAATAGAAGCAGAATTCCCCGTGGTTCTAACGATCAGGAAGGACAGCGCGGGAGTGTCTCCTCCTCTCCACTCTGATTATGCTCTCCTCTCTTATATGGAGGGGAATGGGCATTCTCAATGTCTAACTTAATTTCGATTATTCTTGATAGTATCGTCGTAGACCAACAAATTCGGATGCAATTTTGAGAATCGGTTGGAAACATTCTCATGTATGCAAAGGGAAAGTTTCGCGAAAATGGCTCTATCGTGAGCGGAGATATATAAGTTAAAAGTCGTGGGTCTTTTTGCCATACCTTGTACAGCGAGTGCCTGAGAAAAGATACTTTATTTATATAACACGGAGTATGTTATCACGAAAATAGGAGAGATTGAAAAGAAACATTTAAAGACATGATTTCGTCTGTAAGCCTGTTGGTTTACAGCATTCTCAGAGGAAGGTGAAAAATACAGCGACCCGTTTAGTATTAAGATTATATTCCTAATCACAGCTCGATTTGGCACAAATCAACGTATTAATTTGAGCTACCTTGATATGCTCGTGCGAAGAGGCGTCTCCATTAATTGAACTGGTAGTAACAAAGTTCAAGTGTCTTTAGGCGTTCCATCAGAATAAAAGTCGAACAGAGAATCGAGTGCCATTTCCCACTCTAACTGGACACCACAAGCCAGCAAGGATCATTTTCAAGAATTTATTGAAACTGTTGTTAGCACTGCAAGCCCACCAGTTGTTCCAGGACGAAAGAGAGATTTCGCGTCTGCCGCGAGATGGCAGCATCGCGAGGATCTTTAGTTACTGTCACGCTGAGTATAGGGTAGCTATCAGGATCTCATTGCACGAATTACTCGCTACAAGCTCAGGATGTAATCTGTACACGACCTCGAATCCCTTTAATTTCCAACTGAATAAATTATTCGTAGATGTGATCGATTGCCAAGAGTTTACTTCCTGGTTCTTTTCGCTCCTCAAGTCTGAAGAGAGGATCTTGCTGAATGTTTTTTAAAATGTACAGGCGCAGTTTTTTGAAGGCTCTTGGGGATCCTACGGGAACTCGCCGAATAGCTTCTCGCGTTTATAGGATCCCCGGCAGTTGAGGATGAAAGAGTGGGGCTTGGCTTTCATGCCGTTCATTCATCGTTCGTGCATTCATTTCATTCATCATGATAAAAGATGAGGTAATTAACCTCTCTACTCCCCCCTCCTGTGTCTTTCGCACCCTTTTTTTCGGTCCACCAATCTAGGTCTGAGTCACGAGCGACAGCTTAGTTTTCTATCGTCCAGACACTCAGCTTCAGTGGTTTTTTTGTTTTTTCAAACGACTCATTTTCAAGACGTTCAGCACAATAAGTGAGTGTGGTCATGAGGATATCTCACTTCAAGAGATTTTATGAAGTTCACATTGGAGAAAAAAAACAGTAAGAAATTTCCATGTTCAGACCCAAGAACTCAGTTCTGAGACTTCTTGGAAAATGTCTTTGTCTCCGCTGTAATGCGACAGAAAGACCGGTCCCCGTCATTGTTGAATAGGATGGTTATGATTGAACAACTTTCGAAGCAATGTCTAATCACAACGATCGCACCCCAGATACTTAGAAACAGTGCTGAATTAGTTTCGTCGGTGGACACGGAGTAATGGGGGAAAATTAAAACGGATTACTTAAAGCAAAACAAAGGCGAACCTGCTAGAAAGACTCCGAGAATTTTTAGGACTCCGTTGGTAGAGTAGACACCCATAGCAATAATTCTGTATATGTTGATGGCCTAGCCGGTGGAGAAGCAACTAAGATCAAGGCCGTAGCAGAAAAGTCTTATTTCCGTGGCTGTGCAATTTTGTGCAACCCCCAAATTTCGGCCGTCTGACGATTTCAGCTGTTGTAGCATTGAAGAAATATACCTATAGTAGACGCTGGTGGGTGCTTCTGCAGGTTGGCAAAATGCATGAAGTACTGTATGTCCGCACTTTGTGGTGTTTCAGCAATTCGAACAGCACGCTGACCCTGGCCGACATCTTGCCGACGGACATGAAGTCGTACGACAAGAACAGACCACCAAAACCGGGGGACATGCCCACCATCGTCTTCTTCCACGTCACCGTCCTCAGCGTCGACTCCATCAACGAAGAATCCATGGTCGGCCCCTCGACACCCGTCTGAGTTCGTCAGTTGTGCAAAAATCGTTGTGTAAAAATAATGAGTCTATTGCGCAGACGTACGTGGCGGACATCTTCTTGGCGCAGAGTTGGAGGGATCACCGGCTTCGATTGCCCGAAGAAATGACGGGAGAGTACCGGATCTTGGACGTGAAATGGCTGGAGAACATTTGGAGGCCGGATGTGTTCTTCAGAAACGCAAAGAGCGTCACTTTCCACGAAGTCAGCGTTCCCAACCATTATCTATGGCTCTACTTGGACAAAACCCTCCTCTACATGTCCAAGTTCGTGCATTTTTTCTTACATCCAGCGAGGTACCGAATGAAGTACTTTGACTACTTGATACACGTATGGTGTTGCCACACAGGCTCACATTGGTCCTTTCCTGCGCCATGGAGTTCGAAGCCTATCCGCACGACACGCAGATCTGCTCTATGATGATCGAAAGCCGTGAGTATTCCGTCTTTCCCGAGATTCCTATTCGTCCTTCGGCGCGGATGGAGTCGCATGGACTGAGGCTCCGATTCATTGCAGTGTCCCACACGACGCATGACCTGGTTTTTCGCTGGAACAAGACGGATCCTTTGGCGGTGAACCCGATCGAGCTGCCTCAGCTGGACATCGCAAAGAATTCTACCGAAGACTGCACCCTTCAGTACTCAACGGGTATCGGATTCCTCTCCCTTTTAAGGCCTTAATTTAAAAAATATCGCTCCTTAGTGTAATCGTCCATGCGTTAACCTGTCGAGTGTCGGAACAAATAATTCGTCTGCCTATGTCGATGAAGTTTCAGACTTGATCGAAACGGATTAAAGTTTTGTGGATGTATACGATGCAGACCATGCCAGACCATCTTCCTCATCGGGATGGAAAGCCATTAGATCGACCCTCATGCTACCAAATTCTGCCAACTCTTTTTTTTTCCCAGAAGTGAAAACTGACCTGGAATTCATGCTTCTACCTCGTACTTCCGCGTCGTTTCCCTCATTTCTGGTCCTACTCCCACAGCTTCCGAACAGGTCTCACACCCGAATCCCGAACTGTTGAAAACCCCCCCCTGGCGAGGAGAAGTAAGGAAATTCTAGCCTTCCCCCCCTCCCACCGTTCTGTTTTGCCCCCCATCAGCAAAATCCTGGTTACGCCACTGGTGCCGATGTTCCTTTGGGGTAATAAGCAGATAAGAAAAGGGTGAATGGGTTCCATGTCCCTCTTTTTGCTTTCTGTTAGCGTTTTTTTGTATCTTGCTCTCCCAGTCGCTCCTGATGGAGGCAAGTTAGTCCTTTCGATTACTTTCCGTTCTGCTCCCGAACGTTTTCATTCCCATCCCGTATAGTTCCACGCCCATCAAGTTGAATGTGTTTTTGAAATGTTCCATGTTTGACGATGACGGCACGATAAAGCGAGCTTCGCTACGAAAATGAGCCATGCTCAACTCTCTCTGCCGATGATTCGATGAGCACATGGTGTTAAATGCCCAGGAAGCTTCACGTGCATAGCCGTGGTGTTCAACCTGAGAAGGCGATTGGGCTATCACTTGTTCCACACGTACGTCCCATCCGCTCTCATCGTCGTCATGTCTTGGATCTCCTTCTGGATCAAACCCGAGGCCATTCCGGCTCGAGTCACTCTTGGAGTCACATCTCTCCTCACTCTTGGTAAGTCTTCTCTCATAACGACCATGTCGTCAATCAATAGATGTTTATCTATCAATCGTGTATTGCATTTCATATTATTGCAGACTGTCAAGAATGAGTCTAAAATTTATTTCGGTCATTTTTTGGAAACATCGACACAAAAACGAGACGCTTTGGAAGAACTGGTTTTTCTCACAATGCCCAGTAATTTCGGGTCGGAATTCACAAGCAAGTCGAGTGTGTGAGAGACTAACCAATACGATGCATTAACCAGTCTTCTGACTAAAGTCTTATCAGCCGTGACTGATTTGTATGGAATGTTCGTGAAATAATTGTAATTGATCAGAATCGGTTGCAATCATTCTATTACAGAATGATTGCAACCGATTTGTATTGATTGTAACCGAAAGTATTAATATATAACATTATAATGGAAAAAATAGGCATTCAGGGGGAGATCTGGGGGTAAATTAAAATTATATTAATTTTGACTAATTTTTTAAATCGCGAGTAATACTTCAGTAGATTAATCGATCGATTAAATTAATCGAATTAACAGCCCTAATTATATTTATAGTTACTTTCTCGTGGTTTGTATAAGTATTTCTGTTACCAAAGTCCTCGGCAGAATGTTCTTCATAGGACTTTTATTATTCTTCCTCTATATTTCCTCTACATTCATTACATTCATGTAAGATTATCATGCCAGTGTGACATCATGACAAACAATAATAATAATATGCACCCAGCCACGCTATACTTATATACATGTACTAACAGGAATGGAAAATAAATACAATCTGATAGTAATAGCGATACAAATAGTAAAGAATACCGATCATTGTAAAGGTATATCATTCATAATTAAGGCTGTTTGAGTAATTTAATAGATCGATGAAAGTAATAATCACTTTTTTAAAAAATTAGTCGAAATTAGTATAATTTTAATCGACCCCCGAAACTTCCCCTGAATGCCTCTTTTCCCCCTTATAATTTTAAAAATAATATATCAATACTTTAATCGATAAATCGGTCGATTAAATTAATCTTATTATTGACCGCCTTATTCATAATGGTAAATGGAAGCGAATTCTACTGCATTTTATTGCAGCAATTTTTCGAAGGCGTGTCAATAATTTAACGCATTAGAAGGAAAATCAATCGTTACCATACTCATTATTCTTTCTTCAAATAAGAAAAACTGTGGCAGAAAGTACCTGTAGATTTATATCAGTTGAGATTTGAGAATATTGAATTTGCACTGATTACAGCGACGCAGAACACGCAGTCGCAGAGTTCCCTCCCCCCAGTGTCGTACGTGAAGGCAGTGGACGTGTGGATGTCCTCTTGCTCAGTGTTCGTCTTTGCTTCGCTCATGGAGTTCGCCATCGTGAATCACTTCATGGGACCCGTCGCCACGAAAGCCATGAAGGGATATTCAGATGAAGACCTCCGGTCCTTCTCCGGATCCGAGAGAAAGGTAGGACCAATTCCAATTCATCCTAGTCACACATGATCAGTGTACCTTCGTTGAAGTCTTCATTAAAGGCACTACCATAGCAAAACGTTCACCTGCATCCACTTGGCAGAACGACCAGGTGGATAGGAGGTGGTCGATATCCCACCCGGTGAAAATCCACCTGGTCATTCGATCACGTATTTCTCATGCCAGGTGGATTTTTAACCAGGTGGACATCGCTCCAAAAGGTGGAAATACGCTTAAGAGGACAACCACCTGGTTCTAAATCCACCTGGCAGGTGGACGTGTTGTAAGGGTATCTCGGCAGAGTCGAATTTCCGTGGAATCTATTCTATCGATACTTGGCAAGGGATTTCCTTGTCTCATGTTGCGATGGGAGATATTTTATTTGATTTTGAATGACCGGAAAATTATATTTAGTAGCGAATATGATTCGAGATTTAAAGTAGAAAAGAAAGGTTAGTAATCGGGATTGGTCATCAAGAGAAATATTAAAGATAAATATTGATTTAACTTTTTCTTGCGCTTTGTCAAAGAAACATTGGGAAGGATTGTTACTCCCATTTGGATGAGTGGAAGGATGTTATAAAAAGGATCATCAGAAACTATCAAGTGCGAAAATTGAGTGGTGAAATTTGGGATAGCAGTTTGTCTTCTAACAATTGCAATCAGAGATTCCTTCGAATGTGGGTTTTGGTAAAGCCAGCATCAATGTTAAAGTGAGTCCTTTTTCCTTAGTATGAGTTGTTATTTTTAGCAAAAAACGCATGTTTTTCTTAGGGTTTCTTGCTAAAAAAACATTCATTGAAACAGTGGGAAACTGTGTCACGAAGTATTGGTTAGCTGTTGCTCTAGGACCGAATATGGACATATGAGAATTCCGTCTAGAAACATTCCTTCGTAATGCCACAACAAATGTTGAAATGAGAATGAGCGTCTGCACGTGCAGAGGAGGGTCGAGTTGCCAAGTTGATGGTTGGAAGGTCTGAATGGTCGCCTGCTTCGCGAGTGCTTAATTTTCTCACGCCTTCGATTGCATGCGGTTCCCTCTTTTCCTTAAGGCTAAGGGCGGTGAGATCTAAATTCACCCTGTGACTTGTATTTCTCGGCTGGGAACTGCTGACGTAGAAGGACGGGGATGAAGATTCGTCGCGGAAGCGGCTGACAAGCATTCAGATCATATCCTCACCCCAGTATGTGACCATGTGCGATGGAAAAGAAGTGGCCCTTCTCATCGACAAAATTTCTCGACTCTTCTTCCCTGTTTCCTTCATCGTTCTCAACCTCGTCTACTGGACCACCTTTCTCAAATGAAGACTTACACAAGATATTCCGAATAAACTGATATTGTTTTGGGTCAGGATGACGATTTCTCCAGGTCTGTCTGACAAACTAAAACGGTCTTTTAAACCTGAGACGACTGCCATTTCAAGCTCAAAGTGCAACCTATACCTATGAGCAAGGCAGACTTCAAGAAAATAATATTAAGGAAAACATCGAAGCAACTAAATTAGTGTGTATTCCAGCTTCGATAGTAAAATCTTTAGAGGGTGTTCAGCCCAGTCATTCATTATGCTTTTGAATAATCACCCCAAAGGGGGGGGGAGGCGAGATAGTGCCGTGACACCATTAAAGACAACAAAAAAATTGGATTCCGGGAAACTTTTTGAACCAACTTCATACGTATCAAGGAGAATCCTTGGCTCCTTGTAAGGTGGCAAACCCATGCTTTGAAGCTGGTAAGAGATTGCAAAGGACATGCTAGGCCCTACCTGACAGTCACATGCCTAAACCATCTTTTGTGATACTGAACGTATGAGATCTTCAATCTCATTTCTTCAGTCGGGACTCTGTCCAAGTCTCAGTTTTCCTATGCTCTCCTCAATTTTTGACGAATGATTTCCGTATATGAAGGTCAAGCATTTTCCCTCTTTTCAAGTGCTGACATCTAGCTCAAAAAACAGGTGCTAGCTCTGAGTAGTTGGGCTTTCTCAAAAGGACTCAAACCTTTCCTGGAATTCCATTCATTATCGTTTTATAATGATTTTTGTTTATTATAAGAATCTGGAGAGAATTGATGAGAGAAGCATGTTTTGGCACGGATTCTCTTGTGTTTGCGGCATTCAGTTACTCTGTCCGAGAAATTCAGGAACTCAAGAAATGAAACATTTTCTGTATGCTGATTTCTCTATGCATGCAGGATGAAACGAGTAATATCATGACATTATCACAGGCTAATCCATCTCCACCTTTCCAGTTAACAAGTGGAAGAACTAAACAACACAATTGGCGATTTTTTCAAACTTTATTCTGCAAACTTGCACCACTACAGGTTAAAACCGTAACCACAACAGGCATTGTCTTGGCACGACTGAGAGCAAACATATCATTTTTATCCAAGATGATTAAATGCTGGACTTGCCGTACCGTCACCATGACGAACAATATAGAAAACGACAATCAAAACAATAAATCATCGGATGTGCTGTATGGACAACAGATTATGGATTTCATTTTCTCCTGGAATCTGTCGAGGAAAAGAAGTGACTAAAATGTAATTCAATACTGTCCCTGATAAGTAGCGAGGGTGAAAACGTCAAGCATTCGGTGAGGAAGGTAAGGAGAGAATGGTAGAAATGTTAATGTACTGTAAGTGAATGTAGGAAGAATACAAATTATTTCGTCAAGGAGGGCATTATGCATGCAACACCCGACTATCATGCAGTCTCTCCTTGAGAAGGACTTTGTAGGGCTTTGGAGAGTGAACGATCAAACTCTCATTGGCCTCTCTGGGAGGGATCGGATGTCCTTCAGGAACGCAGAAAGTGAACTTTTGCATGAAGATTGCCATGAAGAGGAACAATTCCATCTTGGCCAGAGATTCCCCGAGGCATTGCCTCCTTCCTGAACAAAAAGTATTCATGTCTCCCATTGATCCAGAGTATCAGTTTTGAAATGAAATCGGAAGAAACGTCGAAGCCTTTCTTCTTACCGAGACCAAAAGGGAGAAAATTGGATACGTTGGTCTTCACTTTCCCATCCTCGTCCAGGAATCTCTCTTTGGACTGAACTCCTCCGGGTCTGACCAGAATCTTCTGTCATTGTGGCACGACCAGATGTTCCCCATAATCATTGTGCCCTTTTAATAAAAGGTACAATACGGTTGCATCAGGTCATACATATTCTAGGAGAGCACTGACAGATCGAAATGAAAACTGCGAAATATAGCCGAATACACATAAATAGATAAAATAACAGAATTCTGTATAACAGCCTGCACACTTGGCACTAACTTGGCAAACGTATTTTTTGGTCACACACTGTCAAGGGGGCGTTTTGACTCACAAAGGAAAAAAACTTTCATTTCCAAATGCAGATATCCTTTTAGGACATTTTAAAGAAGTTCCAAATGACAATTATATTTTTTTAATTTCTCAATAATTTAGTACCCATAAACAACCTAATGTAAGTTTTGATGAAAACTACCCCACCCATCTTAGCTCAAGAAGGTTTAAACATTTGTATTCCCATTTGGATCACACGAAATCCTCGTTGCTGATAGCTAAATTCAGCATTCTTTTTTAATGTAATAAAGAGTTAATGCTAATGCAACTACCCTCTGTGATAAGGTATCAATTACAATGGATTAATTGCTTGTATCTGGCATGGTGAAACCATGGTATTTCTCATTCCAAATCGCTGCTGGGGTGATACTTTATTATTATCCTAGTATTCCTTTCTTACAAAGGGACTGGTATATCTAAGCGGTTGTCACCTCCGTAGTTATATGCTTCCATCTTCATACATTTCCCCCCTTTTTGTCACCATCATTTCCCTGTGACATACTAAAACAACCTTCAAATGTAACTTGTAAAAAAAATTAACGCATATTCAGGAATCATAAGGCAGCTGGGTTTGAAACGGCCAGAGGACCTCCAATAAGGTCTGCAAAAGATAACATCTGAAATAGATCTCACTGGGTTGCAGACCCAGCGAGATTTGTGGGGAAAAACATATTAGATATGAGCAAACGGGACATTCCAACGTATGATGAATTCATTCCATCCTTCAAAAAGGAAAAATCCGCCTGTCATCCACACAACCAGGCTACGAATTTTTGGATCATCCCTCATGCCCATATCTTTTTCGAGGAAACTGATTCGCGCCACGTAGAAAATCAAAACTTTTACAATGTGACTGCAAAAGTGGTTTGGAGTGCTTACCTTGGGAATAAAATAACCATTGATCTCGGTGTCATTGCTGGCAACGTGAGGTGTTCCTAAGGAAACTAAGCTCCCATGTCTCAAAGATTCCATTATGAATGCTTCCGTATACGGCATGCTGAAATGAGAACAAAAGCATCACCTCATTTTCTTTCGCTGTGATGCTCAAATAGCGTGGTTGAAGTGGTCATAGAAAGCACCAGTATGATCTCCATCTACCTGTATGGTGTCTAAAATGTAAGTTTTCTTGGCTTCGAGGTTCATGTTCATCATCTTCCATTAACTTTCATGCTTACTTGTTTAAAATTCATACGCATCCCGTGTGGCGTATCCCGTCAAAATGTCGAAAACACACATGTCGACTGTCCAATTGTCGATTACCAACTATGTCGAATTCCTGAATGGCGAAGGAATGAAATGTTGAAAGTCAAAATGTCGAAAGAGAGAAAAGTCGAAATGGACTTTTATTTATTCTGTCAATGAAGTCTTAAAAACTCGTCATGCCGAACACGGGAAAACTGCACTTGTTCCAGAAAGAAAGGCAAACTCATTGGTTCAAAATGTCGAAAGAGAGAAAAGTCGAAATGGACTTTTATTTATTCTGTCAATGAAGTCTTAAAAACTCGTCATGCCGAACACTGGAAAACTGCACTTGTTCCAGAAAGAAAGGCAAACTCATTGGCGGTTATAAATATGATAACCTCTGAAATGCGGCATTCAAAACTGAACTTTATGTGCCACTGCACGCAAGTAATCATGCACTTCGCGGTCGGAGTAGGAAGAAACAATTTGATGAATGCGTTTTTCCCTTGATTCTTCAGCTTTCGTGCGGGAGATCCTGACAAGATTATTTCCATCTCTTGCGCCTGGAAACATTCCTTTCAGCAATTTGCATTTGTGAGGAGGTGCCCTTGTAACTGATGTAATCAACTCCGCCAACGCTTACTGATGCAGACAAATGATAAGTTGACAAAGCAGTATTCGCTGCCTCAAGGGAGCAGAGAAGAAAGAAGTAATCTCCTCTTCTTGATTATATCAGGACCCAAGGAACGGAAAATAATAACTGGATTTCGACATCTTGAGGATTCGACGTTTTTCCACATTTTGACGCCTTCAGTATTGTAGCAATCAACATTATGCTCATTCGACCATTGTCCATTCGACATTGTGTGGCATTCGACAGTTTTGCTTGTCGATATAAAATCTGACGACATTGTGGCTTTCGACATTATGTTATAGAACCCCGTGTGGCCCCTTTCAAATAGTCCACCTACATCCACCACTCAGAAAGACTAGGTGGATAGGATATGGATTTGGAACCAGGTGGATGTCCCACCCAGTGAAAATCCTCCTGGTCATTAACGCTCATGCTTCTTATGCCAGGTGGATGTTCCTCCCAGGTGGGGTTTTAATCAGGTGGACATCGCTCCAACAGGCGGAAACACCTGATTCCAAATCCACCTAGCAAGTGCAGGTTTTTTTTTTAGGGCATTCTCTGAATGCTTTCTACAAATCTTTCGCTGAACAATAATTCTAATTAAGCAAGGATAGGGCAATAGTTACTCATGCATTTACACCAATGTATCCTGTGGCTTAATGTATCATTTGATCTTCGTTTTCACTTTCTGCTTTGTAGAGTGCTTCGAAGTCTTGGGCTCCAGGAGGGTCATTCCATGTCAAATCACCAAATGAAACATGGATTTTTACGGGGTACTCTTTCAGAAATTGATGAAATTTGGTGTGAATTTCTCTTAAGAGGAAACACTTGATTTTTTAACTATTGAATATTATTATCCCGCAAATAGTTTCCAAGTTGGGCATTTCACATCCATACGTCCTTGGAAACATTGAACTCGGAGACAAAATTATTTTGAGGCACGGTTTTTTTTGTTGCTAGATTAATGATATAGTAATTTCGGATACCCTTACGAAAAATTCCTGTAGAAATTCCATGAGAATCCTATAGGATTCCTACGGGAGTGTTGTAGTAAAACCACACTCTTTCAAGGTTCATATTGGAATCACGAAGGAGTGTGATTTTAATTTACCTGTTGCTTTACTCCTTAGTATGAGTGTCACAAGGAAAAGGATGCATAAGAGAAGAGAACTGTTTTCCGGTCTCACCAGACCAGCTTTAATTAGGTACAAGATTTCCTATTAAGCTCTATTTCTGAGAGGGTATCCCGTAAAAGTCCATGCTTCATTGGGTGATTTGACGTGGAATGACTCAGGAGTTGAATAAGCGAAGTCGTTGAGATTTCTATGGCATCATGGTGGAAAACTCTCCGCAACTCCGCAACTCGTATCCCAGTAAACAAAGTAGAATAATATGAATCTGATCTGTTTTCGCGCACTAGGAAGGCAACATATGAGGGAGGTAGAAAAGTACGTGGACTTTATTTTTTATACTCAGTGCGCTTGCATCTAAAATCCGCATCTTTTTATCTTATGACTGGCAAGCCTGCATGACATTCCATAATTCTCGCAGATCGGAAAAACCTTGCCAGAGTGGAAATAAATGAAGATGACTGAAGACCATGCGAGAGAGCAGTGGATCATAATGAAACTAGACCACACTCACTTCCCGCGGGATCCAATCTGTGTGACAAAATTTCTACAGAACTTAAGAATTCTGGTTTGGGACGACTTCCGAAGTGGAGTGCCTGAAGAATGATGCAAGAGATATATCACATGAAAATACTGAATTAATTAGTTATATACAGGGTTATATGTTTCAGCTGAGGGTGATGAGGTATGAGTGGGTAATGTTAACATGCTGACATAATGGTTACGTTCTACGCGGGCTTTCTGGAGCAGGGATGTGAATCGCCCCTGGCCATTGCGTCTGCTAGCTGTGCCATGGCCTTCTCGGACATGCGCACTGTTCTCGAGGCAGGTTTTCTCAAGCCCTTCTGGTCTGGTCTTCGTTTTTCTGGTGAAACTATCGAACTGGCACGATTAGTGGACCTGAATGATTTCCCCAGTTCGGTGTGAAAGGCCAAAGAGTGAGAAAGGCAACTTATTTTGGGGAATCATACCCCAAATTAGGTTGACCTTCTCGTTCTTTCAGCCAAACATAGAAGGAATGCGGCTTTCTTGATCTGTGTTTATCCTCTCCTATCTGAGGTTAGTTAGTTAGAGTTTTTAAAACTCAAAAGCACTGATGAAACAGTGGGAGTGTCAAGCATCCAACTGATTGAATCATTCTTTGCGGGAATAAGGGGTTTAAGGCTTTCTGTTCCAGCGAAAACGGCGCTCTCGCATCCCGTTCCACATGGCTACCCCCATGTTAACTTGGGCGCGCACGCCAACTTCATGCTTGCCTGGACTACAACCAACACTTCTTACCATTAAAATTACTAATTATTTTCTTATCTTTCTCAGTTAAAAATATGCACTGACGCAATGAAGAGCTTGCGATTGATATATCGCATGTACCATTTATCGGGTGGTCCGCTTCCGAAGTTTTCCCTCAGGTTTAATTTTTAATGACCAGTATGAGAAATTCAATTTGTATTCAGATGTAAAGGGCGTCATTAAAATCCAAGAGACTGCGTAGTCTGATCCAAGGGAGAACACTAAAGAAGTAGCATCGGGAAAAAACTTTAAAATTAATTGATCAATTAACATGTTAAATTTTTTGTGCCAAACTACAGACCGTGACAATTAAAAACACCACAATCACCTTCATACAACCTTTCCTTCATAGGTGATTCGGGTAACTGCGTATTATAGTATAATTATAATTCTATATTATAGTGCATATACTGTATAATGCAGATTAATTGTGGCTGAGGGTGAGATAGTGCTTGTCTAGACGTTGGATGTTGGCTTTATTAACCGACATGCTGGGCGGCCCATGCATGGGTCACCTTCAAAGGATGTACGTCATGCTTTAACACTTTCGTTCTGGCGCGCATTTAAATTGCGCTGTTCACAGAATCCTGGGGTGTAATAGGGTTCAGAAAAAAAATAATGAGAAAAATAATTAGCAAAGACAAAAATTTGATTGTTGATTAATTTTATTCGCAAAATGATGGGTTTGTTGAGGAATACGCACATATTTCAGAATTTAATTATTTAGAGGAATTAACTCAAATTGAAATTCATGTCACATTTCTCAAAAAATAAATAGTTGTATACAGTATGTAGCGAATATCATGGGACTTTCATCATGGGAAACTTGTCTTTAAGTCTACGCATGTTAATTTCTTGCCCATGATTCCCAGAACCTTTTCTTCGTACGGTAAGCCTCAAGACATGGAATGATGCATAATGGCACTCCACAGGCACTGCAATGAATTGTTGTATCCCTCCGTTTCCAATGCCCAATAAATTGGTCGGATCTTGAAGATGAATCAAGTGGTAAGTATGATAAATTAAACATCTACGCCATGTATTCTATGAAACCACTTTCAAGAGAAGTTTTGCATCGAGATCTCAACAAAGATCAGAAGATATTTCGTTATTCGTTGTGATAAAATGGAAGATTTTGTGATGCAGCAGGACGCAGAGCAGAAGACCCTCTATCTGCCATGTTGCTCATTTACAGTCGACTAACACAGCTCTCGTTTCACCTTTGTTTTGTGCACAAAGTCAATTTTCCCAAATCAAGCGAGAAAGTAACGAAGTACAGACTCAAAACCATGAATATCTCCAAACCCCAATGATGCAGCAAAATCCTACACTTATATATCACAGCATGAGTGTCCAGGACTTACCGGGACGTCACTCGAACCTTCTGCGAGAAAAGGGATGACGTACTAGTACGTCGTTCGGAGCGAAAGTATTAAATCGTTCCATCCACTTAAATGCCTCTTGTTTCTTCCAGCATTGATTCCAGGAATTTTTTCACAATAAACTGCACTGCCATACAAAACGTCCACCTCTCATGTGGACTTGGAACCAAGTGGATGTACCCATTCGCGGTATTTCCTGCTGTTAGAGCGATGTCCACCCGGGGATAATCCACCTGGCTCTAAATATACAGGGTGATTCAGAATTATGCATAAACACTTTGAGTTGTTGCATCTGAAAAAGTTTATCGATTAAACACAAACCAAAAATAGTTTTACACGCATCAGATATGTGGAAATGTGATGCACAGAAAAAGTTTGGTCAGATGTTCAAAATGTCCACCACTGTCAAGTTAACATCTTTCTGTAGAGAAATGTTTAGGTTTTCACTGTGGAGGGCCAGGCCAGGGATTACTGTTTGGATGGGACTCTCCACGTGCCTTAATCGGACCTTACAGATTCAGTGGTACTGTTTCTGGGCAAAGTTATCTTGAATTGTTGAGGAATGCAGTTCCTGCGATAAGAATCATGTTTCCGGATACAGTGGTGTCCTTTCAGCAGGATGGTGCACCCACCACACTTACACATAAACGTCCGTGCCTACCTGGATACTAAATTTGATAGGTAGTTCGCTGGGGGAGCCCCCATGAACGCCCCCCACGGTCTCCAGACATCAGCCCTCTAGATTTCTTTGGGTGGGGATGCCTCAGACAAAGTGTAACCTTTGTAATTCTGAAGCAGTGCAGAATTTGTGGGACACGATACAACAGGAATCACGTAAAATCACAGTTGACATGTGCGCCACGGTATGTCGGGCTGTTAAGAAATGATCCTGTTAGTGTATGCGTCCCAGTGGTGGGCATTTTGAACATCTGACCTAACTTTTTTGGTGCACACATTTTCACATATCTAATGCATGTAAAAGTTTTTTGGTTTATGTTTAAGCAAGAAACTTTTTTAGATACTACAACTCAACAAAATTATGCATAAACAAGTGTTTATGCATAATTTTGAATCACCCTGTATGTGCGCGAATGGATATGTGGCTTTCTGCGGGGGGGGGGGGGGCACGTCGACCTGGATCCAAATCCACCCAATATCCACCTGTTTGCTTGACCTGGTGGATAAGGGCTTTTGTAAGGGCTCTCAGAGGGTTCTCAGCCATCTTTGTTTTCTTCCACTCTGGCAAGATTTGTCAATTGCGAAATTTATTAAATGTTATACAGGCTTGCCATAATAATAAAGTTGTGGATTTTAGGTGCAAGCGTTCTGAGCATAAAAAATAAAGTCCACAGAGTTTTTTTTCCCCCCCACCCCCCCGTAGTTTCCGTCTTGTGAATGGCTGAGATTTTATTTTGCATGGGTTCGAAGAAATTATGCTGCCTGGAGCTCATGTTTCCTGTCATTTCAGTTGTCACACAATGCGTTGAGCAGATGTTAGAGAATCTGGTAATACCTGGTAATCTACGGAGCCAATGCCTTTTAAACAATAATAAATAAAGCAATGATTGCAGTTTCTTTCGCTGATTATGTGTTTGCAAGCTTCGTACGAGCTATTAGGCTTCCACCATTACTTACTTCCCAGTTTCCATTTAGAATGATTAAAATGCGACCAAAATGTTAGAGTATCATTCAATGACCCCCACAATCCAAGCGAATACCATTAAAAATACGGAAGTGAATAGAAGCAGGATTAAAACGTAAAAAAGGATAAATTCCGAAGAAAAATACAAGGTCAATCTAGTAAGAAAACGTGGTAATTCACTACCATGTGTGGAGTTTTATATGACTTAATTTCCACTTGTCATAGCATTACCGATCATGATCTAGCCCATAACCTATTTGATTTTTAGTCATTTGCGCGAATACATGAATAAAAATTGAATAGCAAATAAATCCTAAGCTTTTGCCAATTATTGCGCAAAGTTTGAGGTAACTGCCCGATATATTTGCTGTTACGGGGAGAGAAAAGACGTGGACCAAAAGCTGGTAGACGCTGCTCGTGAAATCGAAAGGATCATACTTACTGATGCCTGTCGTCGAGAGACGGGAGTCTATCCTTCCCCACCACCTGATCAACCTCCGACTGGAGTATCTCTTGCTTGTCTGGATGTCGGAGTAGGAAGAGGATGCACCAAGTCATGCTGTGCGTTGTAGTCTCGCTCCCGGCGAAAAAGAGGTCTGATACGTTTGCCCAGAGCTGAAACTCTGCGAACACCCATAAAAACCACCCTTTATCGAATTAACTATCTTCGTTTGTGCAGGATGGAATGTAATTTGCATTATTTTACTTCGAAGGCTTGGAATATGCGAGAAACATCGTAGAATTGGTCCTATAAAGAACTCAAGAACCAGAGGTAGATTTTCCTGTTTTGATTAGGTGCTTCTTCCTGAGTCTAAAAGCCTCTCAGGCTTCTCCTACGCATAACCTTTTAAATCAACTAGTAAATTTTCTCACTTAGGTAAAGTGGATCATAGTAGAAAAGTTTAGGAACACGTCCAAGCTGTCATCAATTCAAACGATGGACTTTGTTTATACCAACTATTATCGCAATCTCGAGTTTTTGTAATGCTTCAAGGGTTATTTAGTTTTCTGTATTCCAATGTGAAGTCTCTTCTGAAGAGCCTCGTCAAGCAGACACAAAACAGTATGCGTACTCTCCAACGACCTAATCGGAATACTAAAGAACAGGAGAGATTGAAAGCAAGGTGTTTCATTCCCTATCCGCCCCTGACATAGTCTGGCAGCGAGACTCAGGGTCTATCTACAGAAGAACAAATTGCTCGTCTCAAAGAATAAGAGGCAGTCGCGAACCAAGTTCGTTAACCGCTTTTAAAGTACTTTCTTCGTTATTGGTACCCAGGCAGGACACCACGTTAGGTACATCTTTGGCTGTGAGGGGGGGGAGCGTGCTCTCAAATCGCCGTGGGTCCATTTAGATCCCACATCGGTGCTAGTGAGACAGCCAATATTAATCACACTGGTATTCAATTTTAGTCCTATTATTTCAACATAAGTACTCCCTGGAATACTCCCTACAGGACCGAGAGTGAATCGGCGGCAAGGTTCCCAGAAGAGTATGAAACAGTCATACAATAATATAGAAGCTTTCTCCTGGCCTTTTCCAAGTTATGCTGTAGAGCTGTTGGCCGCAGGTGGGCTTCCAACGATCGCCCATAGTAAGCCATCTATCGAACAAAACACTGCGGGACAGGCCTATCAAGGATCAATTCAGGTATCCTACCTGTCTGCCCACATCCCATATTTGGAATTCCAATGTTGGTCAAACATTGTTTTGCTGCTTGGAGTACGAAGTAGTTTCTCCCCATTTGTTGGAATAGGTTCAGTCGTAGAACGACTCATTAAGTACAAGGTGGGAAGCAAAAAAAGTGTTTATCACGTCTACTCTAGAATTAATAACTATGTTTTTCCTTAGAGGAAAATTGGCTTGCGATTCGAAGATAAATGACATCCTCCTTGCAAAATAAAAAGGTGCTGATGACACCATGAGTCAACATTTATCACAATGTCGTCGTTCCGTATCGGGATTTCTTGCTGGTGGTTTTCAATCCTTCCTCGTACATCGTACTACATTCTCTAGGCATAGTCTTGATTCGTATTGACTGATAAGAATTCCAAAACATACCGGTGAAATTGGGGCTAGATTCCCCTCTCTCCTCCAACTCATTCATTTGCTGCAAATATGCATCGATGTAGTCGCTGGGAGCTTTTCCTTCCAAGGACAGCTTATGCTTTTCCACCTCTTTCTACAACGAAAAAAAATCCCTGAAAATAGACGATACTCACCGGGTGATCCAGAGACCGATTTTCGCGAAAGTCTCACCGCTATGGTCAAAAACGGCATGTACCCCACCAACTTTTCGAAGCCTTGCCCTCGATTAATCCCTTTAACAAGGCGCTCATAAGCCCTGCGGACAGGGGACCAGAACTGAAGAAGCGATGGATAGATCTGGAACGGCCCCAAGGTGTGGGCATCTTCCGTGAGGACGATCAAACGGTCCTGGATATCCTTCAGCTCGCTGTCGTCGTATTCGAACTGCTTCCCTGGTGTCGTGGAGGAGGAAGGGACTTTTCACATGTTCTGTGCAAATAATCTTTTTGTGCAGTGCTAAAAGACTTCGTTCACTGGGATACCCCATCACCGGGAAATTTGTGAAATCCTCTTATAGTTACATGGAGGCTTTCCACTTTACGAGATTCAAAGAAAGGCTCAGGTCTACAGTTTTCTTAGATTTTAATTGCATTACGGTAAGTCGATGCATTGTCCGTAGTATATCCTGTTCCTTTCCTACTTGCAATACTTCACATCTCAATGTCGAAACATTTTATTTACATATTCCAATAAACGACAGTTTTACTCGCTTTCAATCGAAACAGACGAACCCGAACGTTCTGACCTGCGGTCAGCTTCCAAATCATGTTGATTATGGCCACGTTGATCGGATGTAGAAGGTCTTGGGGTTCATCCTTATTCCGTTCGATGATTTCGCAAATCTTGAGGACTTCTTGGAGAATCATGGCGTTCAATTGCGGCGCCTTCGCGATCCCAAATTCTCTGAGGACCTTCACCGTGAATCGCCGATTCTCGTGCCATAGTTTTCCACTTGATGCCACGAGCCCTGCGTTAGATTCCTTGATGAAGCTTCACTCTTGATTTGTAAAAATATGTTAGAATCGCGATCCGCTTGCGATACGGGTGCGTTCATTCTTTGGACGATGCAGAGTCAGCCTAATCCCTATTCCAGACTAAATGCCCAGGAAAAATTTCCTGCTGGATGTAGTGGTTGGATGTAGGTGGACTGTTCGGGATTTCTCCAGCGGGAAAAAGACAGTCTGGAAACTGAACTAAATCCAGCTGGACTTCGCCAGCTTTAAGTTTCTAGTGGGAATATTCTGTCTAACCAGAAGGAAAATTCCAACGGGATCCAACAGGAAATGCTAGTTGGAGAGTATGCTGGAAAATGTCGGATCTTGCTGGAATTTCTTATCTTGCATCATTACGCCGCGTACTTCCTAATAAACAAGGCTACGTTGTACCAACGTTGTATCAACTTTCCGAATGTTCATTCAATGTTGATTCAACGCTGAATCAAATCTTTTGCTGGGTTGATTGCAGGCCTCGAATGTTTTGTCATGTGAGACTCATTAATAAACTTCGCATTTGATAACAAATTTTTTTTGTAACCGTTCCAATGCCTCCAATGATTTAACAAAACCGCTGCAGACAGACAGTAATGCTCAAGAGAAAAAGCATTTATGCAATGGGTTTGCAAACATCCCAGCAAACATTCTAACATTCAATCAGCGTTGTATGAACGTTAATTTTGAACCTTCACAGTGTTTGGTTGGCGTTGCAGCTAACATAAGTCACTATTGCAATGTCGCTTATCGGAACACTCAGATGAACGTTGAAGTTCAGCACTGGCTGAACGTTGAGCCAACATTGCAATGTCACTTATTTGAACCCTCAATCCCACCCTTGTAGCATTCCATAATTGGTCAATAATGAAGGCAATGGGTTAAATATTGTTCTGAAAGTACTAATCTAAGTACTTTACAGGGAACGGCTATTCCTTTCTGCTCTGTGGAGAAAGAAATCCTCCTTTCCTTTGCTGAGAGTGGAAAAATCATTATTCCTCTCAAGTATGGAGAATTGAGCCAATGTATATGATCAAGTTTGTAGAAATTCTTTTGCTGTAGTTGTAGCACTGGGATGCAAGGGTTTCTCATATGGAGTATATATGGCAAGGGTTTCTCATATGGAGTTTCTCATATGCTTATTTATTGCCTGGGCTCCATGTTTCTGTCTCGAATATATGGATAATGAATTAATAAGTGTCCGATTTTATTGATTGCTATAATGAGGCAATGAAAAACATATGGTGAGGTAATAAACACTCTTGTGAGGGATGTTTCCATGGAAAGAGGGAAGTAGTGTACTTTTGTGTACTGTGCGAAAAGCAAAACCCATACCCATCTAGTGGGCAAGAGGAGAACTTCAGCATTTCCTCAAAATTAACTCCTCATTGGAAATTGGGCACATTGGATCATCGCGTCAGTCTAATATTTCATCGATGATGGAATGGCAAAATTGGGGAAGTCAATATTGAGCCAATATTTAGCGGTATTGGCAATAATGGCAAGATGCATGAAGACATCTTGCCCAATGTTGGTCCAGCATTCACCCAATATCTGGTATTACTGGGGTAGTAACATTGGATAGGTTCTTTGTCATTTGGCGAAAAAAATTTTTTTTTCCCTATTTGGCGATGCATATTCCATGAAACTAACATACAAATTATTTAAAAATGCTATTTAAAAAGATATCATAATGTCATAACACGACTACAATATTCACACAACGTTGACCTTTGACCTTCAACGTCGATAACACTGTATAGACTCTGGGGGAACGTTCCCACAACGTTACTATATTTGCTGGGCAGCTTGATTCTGAGCCCATGCATGAGGTAGGAAAAGTTTCCTTTACGGATGGGATGAGCGGGGGTGAGCATTTCCCCTCAAGGAATTCTCGTTCAGACAGGGGAGGGTGAGAAGAAACCAGACAGTGAACCCTATCTCCCCCTTCCTTCCACCGCATAGAAGGAATGACAGACCCTATTCAGGATTCACTTTCTTCGCTGACCCGTCCGTACAAAATTTTACAGCAAGTTTTCGGTTTGGCACGAATAAAACGGCATTATTATCTAAGAAGAACGGCATTATTATCAAATCTAAGAAGCCACACTGCCTTCAAGATGGCTTATCAAAAGGAGAGAGACATCAAGTGGAATCTCATCAAAGCCAGGACGCAAGGAAATTTTGGTTTGCATGCGCACAAGGTTGATCAATTGTTAGATCCCCGTCTGTCTACAGCAGAAAGATACTGACGTCAATTTCAATACGATGGCCACATATAATCCATTCGAAGAAACTGCATAGAGGTCTCACAAGAGAAATCTTTGGACACTTTCTCGATGTAATGAGTGTCATGTTAGGGCTAGTGAATGAAGCTGTCTTCATCATGGCTCACTGAAGAATAATTCCCCGATACCCATCTCGTGCCATCTAATTCCTTCCACCATACAGTCCCTACTTGAACCCCATGGAACTCACTTTCTCATTATCCAAAGCAGAGGTCAAGAGATCTCTGCTTTGGGTTCCCAGTCAGCTCTCATTGCAGATTGAAACCAAGCTGCTGTTGAAAGTGTGCCTTTGGCACAATATCACAGAAAATTTCTCAAATAAATTGTGGATGACTCAAATGAGAGAGTCTACACTGTCGATGCTGCAGAGCATATCAGCATTCATACGATTACATAAACAGGTCATCGGAGAGAGAAAAAGATTTATAAGGTCGTTCATTTCCATGCTGAGGAAGGTAAAGAGATTTTTTCTTCACTGTCCGGCTTGTCTCTCCGACCTTCCCTGTCTAGACATGAATACCTTGAGGGGGAATGCTCACTCTTGCTCATCCCATCCGTAAAGGTGGCTTTCCCTTCCTCGTTCATGAGCTCAGAATCAAGTTGGTTTGGTATACTTAACCTAGTCTGCACAATATTGACTCATCGTTAAGATATTGTTGACGATGTTGATGGTGATGATCCAATGCATAGTCAACTTTAACGCGATGTTGAAAATATAAGTATTGCGAGGACATTGTCCGGTCCATCATTACATTAACATATTTCGGGCGAGACATCTCGCGAGACATTCGAACAAAGAAGGTTTCCTGACCCCGAAGTGAGATGGCGAAAAAATCGCCATCACACTTGAGTTACCTCATATATGCAACCGGCTCGTGTCCCCAGTACTTTTGGAACGGTTCTTGATATTTTTTTTCCACAGACGACACTGGGGATTTTGAACTCCTGGATACATTCGACTGTTGAGGCAACCCAGCCCAATGAGACCCAGAGTAATTCTGGCCCTGGGAACGGAGTGAAGAAAGTTCACGGGTTGATGCGACTCCATGAGACTTTTACTATTTACTATTTAAAAAAATCATAGATCATCTTCTACGGGTCGCGCGGTATCTGATCTCGGCATCGAGTTTACGTGGGAGGGACAACACTAATTTCAGCACTAAAGGGGTTCAAATCACGCTGATGATTCACGGTAATCAAATGGGGCATGCGCAATGTATTTTAGGACATTGTTGAGACCTGTCTCATTTCAACATTGAGGCAAACTTGATTCAAAGTGGCGATGAATGTTCTTCAACATTGACTCAACATCGCGGATGTTTAAACTTCAATGCTGTCACAACGTTGCATCAATATTGCAGTGCAGACTGGGAACTTTCCATCCGCAAGGTGTCCTGCCTACTTTTGGAAACACTCCTAGGGGAAAGGGAAGGGGTAGGGGGGCTGTTGATTCAATCTGAAGTTAGTGTAAATGAACAACTGCTAATTTCATTTTTCTCAGCAAAATGATGCATCGCCACCAACAAAAAGGGCACTTATCGTACCCTGTAAGTCAATACTTTTATTTTGGTCGGGTTATCTCCTCCTGAAACACCCAGGAGAGGGCGTTTCCCCATCCAGGGGGTGGGGGGAGAGAGAGAATTAAAAATTTGGAATGAAATTCGCCTATTCAAAAAGCGAGATTCAGTGTTCTCCGCAATCCCGGGGAGATGGAGCTTCCAATTTGCTGAAGAGATTCTGTGTTGAGAGGGTAAGAAGTATGTCCAAATTCAGTACTCCAGATGTTCTCCGAGACAATGAGAAGGGTTTAAGAGGGGGAATAGTCGCCACGAAAGCCAATCGAGCAGAGACCTCGTGTTGTCAAGATTAGAGGCCTAAACGGGTTGCGGGCAGGTCCGATCTGTTCGACACAATCAGCTGATAGGGACCGTCGACGACCGAGTATCGTAACGGGTACAGGCCATGATTAGAATAGGACCCATCGGGTCGGGTTCGGAAAAATCCATCCGTGCAGGCCTCCGGGAGACAGACAGCGATGCAAACATCGGCCGTTACTATGTACAAGGTGTTTCGAAAGTCTCTGACCCACTAATATGGAGATGAGATTAACGGGAATATATTGATATACAGGGTGTCCATAAAGTGACTACCTATGGGTGACTTTTTTATTATCGACCTTGAAGTAACCATTTTTTAAACTTTTGTAGACTGACAACGTACCGACCTCGGAATAGTGTCAGATATTTCCTCCTTCCACTTTGGCACGACCGAGAATTAATTTCCCACATCTGGGGTCATATTTTCAAAGGGCTACTAACAAGTTAGTAGCTACTAAGTCTCTACTATCTCTAGTCGTGACTAAAATGGTATTTTCAAAGAGATACTAAGCGTTAGTAGCTACTAAATAGCTACTAAACGTAATACAATTTTTGTAGGTGTTGGAGGGTTGTTTAAAAGGCTACTAATTCTCAGTCTGTCAGTTATGGACGTCTTGCATGCGATTGATACAGAAAAACTTGAGCCATCAAATCATTACAGGCCAAGAATATATATATTTGTACCATTAATTTGTACCATTAATTTGTACCTTAATTTTCAGTGAGACAGGGTTATTAGAGTCACCGTCCTATTTTCATTGGCTATAACTTTTCAAGGGAAAGTCATTTTCTGGCGATACTTCACAGAGAGGTTCATGAGCCAAGGAGGTTTTTTTCCTTGCTGCAAGATGTCGCCACCTATCTACTTGCTAAGTCATTTTTTTAGGCATGGGAAAAAATCCGTTCAGGCCTATAAATCTCTATGCCAAATATCAGCTGCATCTGAGAGTTCTTTCAAAAGATATGGTCAATCAAAGTTGAATGGTAACATGTAACATCGAATTTTGTTTCGTCAACAAAAACGTTTTTACGTTTTTAAGGAATCGTCAGATGCAGCTGATGATTTACAGAGATGTTCAAGGGTCCATGACTTATTCGTTTCCTTACCCGGCACATGGTTCTACATGTTGATAGGTGGTGCTGTGGTAGCATAAGCAAAGGTAAGAGATGGCGATTAGGAATTGGCTACAAAAACAGGAATACGTCTTGCATTCACATCACTCCCACCAAGAGATGATGAAACTCTCAGTGCACTAACGTCTCACGTTGATGTGCTGTTATGACGTATTATCAACATAGAACTCTGTAAGCAGAGCCATCGTACTCCTTCACATTTCACCTTCGCATATGCAGTCACTGCACCCTCTGTCAATGTGTACAAGTATGTGTTGGGCAAGGGAACGAATAGGTCATAGACACAAGAATATCTCTGTCAAGAATCATCTGTATCTGACAATTTCTTTAAAAGATATGACCAAACCAAGTTAAATTTTTACAAGTCAAAATCCAACTTTGTTAGACCATATCTTTTGAAAGAACTGATATTTGCAATAGAGATTTATAGGCCTGAACGGATTTTTTCCTATGCCTAAAAAACGACTTAGCAGGTAGATAGGTGACGCTGCTGTCGACATCAACGCCCTATATCAGCATCTCAACCGCAAGTTTTGGTGCCATTTGACTTCGTTTTGAGAGTCTTTTCAATGACCAAAGTTTGGTGAAAATCTGAAATTATCACTTCGGTAGTGTCCCTTGTTGGTATCCTCTGATGGTGGTTGAGGTGGAGACCCACCACCAGTTTTCTTGAATTCTTTCCTGTACTTAGAAACCTTTCCCTTTGCATCACCTTTCATTCATTCGTTAGTGCTCCTTGTGTGGCGATTCATGTCTCTCTTCTAGCCAAAACGATGATGAAATCTTTGCAAAACTTTCTCGAAGCCATCATTTTCCTTGCATTGGCTTGAATGTCTATTTCCTATGACAGAAAAGGCCGCAATGCACAAAGACCGAAAGAGCTCCTTCTCTTCAACGCACCAGTTTCCCGATTTCGACTTTTAGTAACACTCATAATTATCCCGTTATTCTCTAATTGCAAAGAAATGATTGGTCGACCCTGGCACAAGGTGTTATGAAGGAAAAATATACCTTTTGACGTATTTATCCGAACCTTGAAATGAGTCATACTTATTCCGTTATTCACTCATTAGCAAACATTGGACATATGAAAAAATCTACTTCGAAAAGATACCATTCTCCACAATGGAGGCTGACGCTTGAAAATTTCGCTCGCAGTGTTGCCAAATCCATTCCTTGCCCAAATGCTACTAAGTTAGTAGCTACTAACAAGTCAGAAGATAGTGGGTCTTTGAAAATACAATTTTTTAGTAGCTAGTAGCTACTAAACGTTAATCACTACTAAAGTTAGTAGCCCTTTGAAAATATGACCCCCGGTGTTTTATGAATTTTTTAAAAAATCGATTTGAATAGAAAATAAATTCAGACAACAATTCGAGACAAATTTTGCCATTCGACCATATTCCAACAACTTGCATTAACAACAGTTATCACAGTTAACAGTTAACAGTTATTAACAACAACAGTTATCACAGTATTCGTTGAATAATAGGGCGCTTTGGGAATTAAAAATGAAACAGATTGGAAATTTACTCGACAAATTGGCTGAATGTGTCGACCGCCGATTTCCAGACTTTTCTGAGCCCGAGCAATTGCATTGTTGGCAGCCATTCATGAGAATTCTGTCACTTTTTTGGTACATGGCACGAGAGTTATTCTCTTTCGAGTCGTTCTGTTCTGTAGGCTTGTCCTTGTAAAAAAAGAAAGAAGCCTTTTAAGTAGCCCCAGAGAAAAAATCAGAAGGGATAAAAATGTGGAGATCGTGGAGGCTATTTGCCCTGGCTGACATTTTGGAATGCTACATTCAATATGCCTGAACCTGTAATTGAAACAAGGGTTTGGTAAATGAGTCACATTAGATTGTAGGAACAAACGATGTGACACCATTCCGAGGTCTAATGATTAACTGCCTACATAAATAAAAAAAGATGGTTCCCCCAGACCCAGTATGAAAAAAGTGGCCCATAGGTAGTCACTTCATGGACACCCTGTAATTACATTCCACATGGCCAAGAATACGGTAGGTACCAACTCCCACAACAATACTTGATATGACTTCCTTGGACCTCCGGGAACCTCGGATTTGCGTTCCGAACTTCGCAACCAACCGACGGATGACACTCGTCGCGTTGGTTTCTCACTCCACTGATAACCCCGGTTATCCACTCACGCCCGATTTATTGGGTGGGGCTGACGCAGAGCCATCTGCTAGAACCTGTGCCATAGGTGTTCCAGGTGTTAAGGTCCGGACAGTTACCGGATAACTTCTTCGAGACCTGTACCCTAGTCTCTTCGATGGCGTGGAACGCGAAGCCTGCCGTGTGGCAGGGGGCTCCGTCCCCTCGCCGAGGCAGCTTCGTCTGGCTTTCGCGCTGTTTCTTGTCTCTGACTGCGTTGTAGACCCAAGGCTATATCTTTGATTCTCGTTCCTATGAGGCCTTTTCCCTTTCTTCATAGCTTTTCCTTCGTCGTATTGACATTCTACTCGACTCCTCTCTTTTACACATCAGCTTCAACTTTTGGAAGCAGAATAAAAATTGGTAAAAGCAGCGGACAATCCTGCATTGTACCCGCTTGTAGAAATAGATGGTGAAATTGACGTCATGATCCGCCCACCACCTTCCATCTAGTACCACGGGATGATGTAGCCAAAGAGAAATGGCTTTCAGCTTGTGGTCGAATGGACTTGCAGGATAGGACAAGCAGCTTTGTTTTCTTCAATCATTTTCTTCCTAGTGACTATGAAGGGGGGGCATAAGAACAAGCTTCTAAAAAAAAATCGGCTGTTCCACTTAGTCTTACTGGACCTCCACACCTTGAGCAAGATCAAATGCCCAAGTGAAGTATCGATGAGACAGAGTGAAGAGATATCTGAAATGACAAATCTCTCAATTCCAACATGTTGCACCGAATTCAGAGAGAGAAATTGAGATTGAAAATCCGGATTCTATCAGGACTGAAAGTAAAATTACAAAGAGCCATGTCAGGAAATCTTAAACTCAAGAAGGATGTGAAATGTCACAAGGAAAAACTTGATGAGTTTTCGAAATCACGAATGAACGAAAGCGCTCATGCAAAATTGATGAAAGGACATTTTTCTTCAGCAAAATTACATGTTCTCTAGGGAGGAAAGAGACCAAAACAGCGGGGTCACGGCGAATTGCTTTGTGTCTCGGGACTCTCTCCACCAAAGCATTCATATATGTTCCAGAAAAATTCAAGTTTTCACTTCCTGGTCTGTCAACCTCTGCCTCGTGGTTTGGCAATTAATGAAATGTGCTCCAGGACTTCAGCTTGAAGTCCTCCATCTTATGGCGCATCATGCAATCGCCAACATCATGAAAACAGCTATATCCCCATAGCGAGCCACACCCTATCAAAGCGAGGTAAAAGCGATTCATATCCCAGCTGTGACGTCACTACACGCACATTCACGTGCCTCAAGTGACTGCGCTCCCTCCTCGGACGCTAGGCGCGTGAGCCACTCGAGCCTATCTGATAGTCTGTATATCTTGGCTCCGTCCTGCATCAGCACACACTTTTCTTTGTCTGAAGAGATCACCCGAGTTTGTTTCATGTAGCCCGTGTAAGCTGGATGGTTATAAGCAGAATGTTTTCACAGTGGCTGAATATAACATTTAGCCATATTATATGTGGGTGGGTCAGAAACTTTCGGAACACCCTGTAGATACAGTACGAGGCAAACGGGAAGTGGAAAACATGGAAGCTCGGTGACAGAGGGCTAAGGATGAGGAGGGTAGGATCCGGTACACGATCAGTGAAAGGATTAATCATTGCTACTCGCTGGTCACTTCTGCCGATGCAGCAAGTGATGGTTGCCCGATCTCGGATCGAGAGGCTCAGAGTACATGAGCTGCTGTAGTACTGTATATTAGTTTCTGCTAGAAGAGGATGAGCTGAAAATAGACTAGCACGCAGCAGGATGAAGGACCCGGATCTACCAAGCACAGGGACGGACTGGGACTAAAAATCGGCCCTGGCATTTTTACTCTCACCGGCCCTCATTGAGGCTGTGGCTTTATAAGCTTAAATTAATTACTGAAACGAATTACTAGGCAATAGTTAGACCAGCCTCATTATTATTATTTTTGGTGCAGCAGGTTCGTCAACCCTCTTAACATGGCGCTGTAGAAAAGCACTGCAGGGGTGGCGACGCTATTTAAAAGATGTATATCTGGTAGCAGCTTCCAAAAAAAGTGGCAGCGGCTTCAGGATGACAGGTCAGCCGAAGCCCCATTCCAGTGCGACGCCTCCCGCCGTCATTCCACCATGCACCTAATGAAGGAAAGACAGGGGCAGGGGGCTTGGAGGACACGTGCGTTCCACGTGATCCTCCACTGCAACAAGAGGTCACGTGACCTCCATGCGGACCCCACCCCCCCCCCCCCCTCCGCAACCAGCTCACCTTTAACAATTTGGATGGACGGAAGCAGCAGTTGATGCAGCCTGAAAATTTCCTGCAAAACTCGATGAATGGAAAACCGAAGCCAAAAAAAAACCGACCGACCCGGAAATTTAGAGTATCTCAAGTCAGGCCAGCATCCCACGGGAAACCAGAATGCCGACGACTTTCAATGGAGAGAAGAAGGGAGAAAACCTGTGCAGAAAACTTTAAAAAAAAATTCTCAAACTTGATGGAGTACTCTTTTTTGTCATATCAGATGTTGCGGAGGAAAAAATGGGACTCAAACGAAATCGAATAGCAAAGAAAACCACGGGCATGATTTTTTGGTGAGAGACTGCATTTGTGCATTGGCAAGCATTTTTAGTACGGGCAACGTTCTCGATGTATGAATTTAATCATGTGATTGCATGCCAAGATTGCGGCGAGAGATCACATGAACTCGCAAAACCATGCCGCGTTTAATGCGACCAAGATTTAATTTTTCAGGGAGGGAGAATAACATGTAATCCATGAATAGAAAGATTAACTTCTTAGAGAAATATGTGAAAATTTTTCTCACGACGCGATCAATGATCGAGAGAAACCAAATTCATATGGATTAATACAATTTTCCCAAGAATTATTGGGCTGATTGACGGATAGGAGATGAATACATTATGCTTCCTTTTCGAAAATGCTTCATACAGAAAAAAAACAAAAAAACAAAACTGGGATGAATGGAAATAAGGGGAGGGACCTTGAACGCGGAAAGACGGATAAAGTCGCTAGAAAGGAACGGGTTGCGCGACGGCTGCCATTTCCTCCATTCTTATCGCTGGAATCGGAAAAGAATTTCCGGAAGGCAGATGTGTATCTCCAAGGGTGGAAAGGGAGGGGCGGGGAGGGGGCGAAGGAAAGAGACATTCGTGAAAAGGAACGGTTGTCATATGCAATTTCCTTGTGAATTATAATTGCAATGCAACAGTTAAGGGAAAAAGTAAGGAGGAATGATCGTGAGGTATCGCAAGCAGGAATGCATGGAAACGATGTTGTGCCACATGTTAGACAAGGGAGAGATTCATGTGCTTCCAAAAAAACATCAAAATCGGGGGGGAGGGGCTCGTCCCGGTCCGTTGGCCCTTGAGGTATGCCCTTGAGGTTGGCCCTCTGGCATTTGCCAGAGCTGCCAGATGGCCAGTCCGCCCCTGACCAAGCACATCTGCGACTGGATGCAGAACGGTAGGTGGAAGGCCACGACGCCGGGTAGATGAGCACAGAATGGCAGGAATGGTCGCGTCTCTTGGCCCTGCGGCATGGCGGTTGCCTTCAGGTTCCACACTGCGTCAGAGAACACTGTCATACGAAGCGCCGCCATGAGAGTACGTAGATGATTATGGGGGCTTTTGATGAGGGTATGTGAAAAAAATACGGCCAATTTTCATAGCTTTAAATTAAAAAAAAAATGCTACGTGGAACAAGGGAAAGAAAACAAAAGGAAGAAACTGCATTTTGGGAAATTTGTCGGTTCTACGGTTGAAAAAGTATCCCAAAATTCCCAAGTTTCATACAAAGGAAAAGTTTTATTTGACAATTTAAAAGAATTCTGCAAACTTTGAAATTCAGCCGCAAAAAATTCTTTTCATAAGTGAACATAACATGTTCGGAATTATCTTTTCGAGCTGAACAAATTTTGCATACAGAGGAAGGTGGGGCAAAATGGGGTGAGGGGCAAAACGGGCAAAGCAAAGCAGATTTTAACTAAACCATACCCAATATCTATCGGCTATTTACCCTATTATAACCGCCAACGACCGGTGCAAATTTTCAGGCACGGCGGCGCTCTCTAAAGTAGTTTTTAAACAAACGGAGAAAAATAGGAAAACATGGACTTTTCTTATTTTGCTTCAAGTTTTTCATGAGCGAAACGAAGTAACATGGGAACATTGGAGGCGCCCGATATTTTTTTTGGCTGAAGGTGAAAATGTGAACCATTGCATGAGGTCATCATTTTTTGCATAGCTCACTCACCTTTTGTTTGACAGTGTCTTTATTATAGACGGTGACGATGGGGCAAAACGGGGTGACGGTGAGGGGGCAAAATGGGGCGGTATAGTGGCTCTATATATCTTCTATTCTATTCTGGTGAGGCTCAGGCCGACGCGATGTGTTACTGTTCAGATTCTTTCTCTCGCTCAAAACCCAGTGAAGGTTGGGTCACCGAAATTCAACTCATGACAGCTATGCAGGCATCGAACACGACACGGATATGAACGTGTTTTTCTGTGACATTGTAAATTTGCATCAATGATGAATACATGGATAACAATTTGAAACAGCAACGATTGTTTTGCCTTAAAAGTTTCATTGTTGTTTCCATTCTGTTGCCTTAGTAATTAGGCATGTAATGAAAATATGGGAAAATATGAGAGAAAAAACAAGGTTTAATTGGCGATGTTTCATTGCTCTTTCTGTTCTTTGACCTTTTGTAAGTAAGAATAAAGACCTGGGGAAACGAGAGAAAGCATCTACTTGTAATTTGTGGATGTTTCGTTGTGGTCTCTGTTCTGTGAACTTTGTAAATAGGCATAAAATGAAGACACGGGAAAACATGTGGATAATAATTAGTTTTCTATTTGTAGATATTTCATTGTTGTTTCTGTTCTGTGACCTATTTAAATAGGTATGTATCATGAATAAAAACATTGTAAAACACTATCTGGAGGAGCACCCCATTTTGCCTCATGGTTGGGGTAAAACGGGATGTTTGACAGCAACTTTTAGAATTGATGGGAGGGAAAAACCGCCGCTGATTCCGCGATGAAGTTGAATCCTATTCGTAGGTAAGACATGAAAGATACCGCATACCAATCCGCAACGTGCTACGCCAACTCCTTGGTACTAAATGTTGGAAATTTTCCTGAACTGCCCCGTTTTACCCCACCTTCCACTATATCATGCTCATATGAATAATATTTTTTTTTTATCGAATACGAGGTTAAATACGAGGCATCTAGCCTCGAGTGGCAAAGCTTCGCGATGTAGTCCGTCCACCTCGCTCGAAGACTCTTTTAGAAGCTCTCGAGAGGCATGCGGGAGACAAGTCGGAACCGATGGACTTGGGGCCTCCGATCCGAATGCAATAAACCAAACTGGAGGTTTTCAACAATCCCGGCAAACGGCATCCTCTCACTCGGCGTGAGACCACGACACCTGCCACAACGGCCTTACCGAAGCGGCTTGTATCCGAAATCTCATCCTTTCGGTTGTTACAGTTCGTGACCATAAGTGAGGGTGAGAAAGCAAAGCTCTAAAAACCCGATAGTTTCGCCTCGGAAATTTCGAAATGGCAATCGCAGTCCTCCAGAGTTCCCGCAAAACTGCCGAGGCCCTGGAGATGCGGCTGTAGATCGTGCCTTTTCGTATCATCGCCGTCGCTCGAGAACGTGACGCCGAGCGTCCGTTCCAGAGGAGGGCCCCTTAACATGTAAGGCGCACTGTAAAGGACTTCTCGGGAGGACCAGAACCCGCGTTTCGGAAACGCTCGACTTCGTTCCGGCAGCACGACATTCCGAGTGGAACCGAGCGAGCACTCCTGAGGCTCCTGTCGAGACCTAACCAAAAGAACGGCACCATCGGTGAAGAGAAGCATATTTACCTCGATGCCGACACCCTCGAGAGGTCCAGCCTACGTACAAGGATCCTATCCATGTACAAGAGGAACAGGAAAAGAGTGAGAACGCAACCATGAAAGAGCACAACACGTACAAGGAAGGAGTCGTTAACGGCAATGGGATCTCCGTAACTGAACTTTGTCGGACTTTTTTGAGGATAGACCAGTTTTCCTTTCAGCCCTGTACGTATCACTGTATTACTGTAGTTTCAAATTCTTGAAATGCTCGAGGAGTCTTGTGTGCCTGGAAACGAAAACTTTAGAAGCTCATTTCTCATCATCTATTGGAAGAGGGATTTAAAATGTTGAATTCTCCCATTTCGAAGAGCCTGTACCCAGATAGAGCAAAACATTGAATGAAAACGGAATCGGCGCAGAATCGCATCCGTACGTTGAATCAACATCTAATTACTCGGTCTGAGAATAATTTTTGATCATGATCGAAATATCATCCTAACTCGATCATGATCGAAATATCATCCTAACTCGATCATGATCGAAATATCATCCTAACTCGATCATGATCGAAATATCATCCTAACTCGATCATGATCGAAAACCATACTTAGACCCACATAACTAATAGCTCGATCATAACTCGATAGCTCTCCAGGACCCCAATAACTGATCGAATTTTCATACTTACTTGTTAGACCGAAATCGTAATTGAGAGCGACATCTAACTTTACCACCGACAAATCCAGTCATCTCTGGCCCTTTTCCTTGCCATCACAACCAGAGACTGGATATCCAGATGGCTTTGTTCCTCACTTTTCCAGTTTCGAACAATGCTTGGGTACGCTTGTCACCCCATATTCTACAGTGTTTTTCACTCGAGTTAGACATTTTTTCACTTGACTTCGACAACAGTGCATGGTGAGGGTGATATAGAGGATTGACGTAGAAACTAGGGGTTCCATTCTTAAGTGCAGATGTCGAGATGACATTGGCGACAACGATGATGAATAATTTCATGCTGAAGAGAGGAAAACCAATATGAACCTTCCCAAATACACAGTGTATTGAAGTAATAATTTAATGTCGTAGTGAAAAACTAGGCTTTCGTGTCACCCAATACTGATTTCCTTAATAATATTTCAATAAAACAGGTGAAGTTTTGGGCATCGTTCCTGGGTTCTGAAGTATCATTCCCCACTCCGAACTCACATAAGCTTGATTAGGCCAATCCAACGTGGATCTAGGATTGTCTATCGAAGTTCAATCCAGTGTTTCTACATCGTTGAGCTGACGGGAAACTGAAAACTTAAAGCCTTTTTTATTTAAATAGACGGCAAGGACGGTCTCCCGTTGACAACGTGGCTATGCTTGCGGTTCATCGTTTCCAGTACATAGTTTGATTCTTAAGAAAAAGCCTAATTCTTCGAAGGAGAGAAAGATGTCGCTAGTCACCAGGGGTACCAGCGCTTTCGCTTCCTCTCTGAATACCCCACGCATCGGTGTCTTAGTCAAGTGAAAAATTGTCTAACTGAAGTGAATAACACTGTAATAAGAGCTGTTGTTTCATCAATCGAGTAAAACGCCTTTCACAAGGCCTAGGACCATCACAGCTCTCTTCCATCTTCCAATCCTTTTTCACAAGAAAGACACGAGGTCTCCGTCGGTGGGGTTCGATACTTAGACCCAAATCGAGTTATTATGATATTTCGATCATAATCGAAAAATATACTAAGACAGGGTAAGTCGGTGTCGATTCAAGTCTCTGTGTTATCTGGGTAAGCGGTGAATTTAAAAAAAAAATTGTATGAGATGGTCGAACGCGAAACCTGTTCGTAATCTGGTTAGCAGGCAGAGGTTGGAGCAGAAGCGAGTCGAGTCCGTGCTTTCGTTTCGATTCCGTCTCCACTTCGATCCCATCATCATCATCAAGTCATCAATCCTTTGATTGGTTTGTCGCAGCTCTCCATTCCTCTCTGCCGTTCTTTTCATTTCTCTGTAGTTGTTGCAACCCACATCTTGTATGATCTGTCGGGTATACCCTAGTCTAGGTCTTCCTCTATAATTCTTTCCTTCTATCATTCCCTCAATTACGGTCTTCAGCATCCCTTCATGTCTCAACGTGTGTCCCGAACTTCGATCCCGAACTGATGAAAACAATCCATCTTCAACACGAGGTGAAGAATCGAGGCGAGAAGATGGTTCCTTGCATACGACGAACGACAACGGTTTGTAATATCTCACTCTTGCTCTTTCTCGTTCGGATGTGTAAATTGACGTGTGTAATTGTTAGGAAGGCAGAGGTCGTCGATAAAGACAGAGTGCATAGTGACCAGGTGAAACCACGAGCTCCAAAAAACACACACACCTTGGGGAAGGTATAATTTGGCATCTGACCACGTCATCCCCCTGTAATGACAGCGCTCGAGGCATTCCGCTTTCTGCTTGGGATAGCGGCAACATAGGATGCGCTGAGAAATTCATCGTCATCATTCCGCAACGTCCGATGACACGGCATGAGGGATTTTAAATTTTCCCAAGTGGGAAGTTCGTTTCCGAAGGACCACTAACCTTCCGAATGGATTCCTGGAAAGCATCTACCGAGTTCAATCGTTCCGACCCAAGTAACCATTTTGATCCAAAATAAATCCATTGGACATACCCTCATGGACACTTGGACATCCAATGTATATCCTTCTCGGACATCCACTGGATGACTAAATGTCTCGTTCAAGGATAATCCTTGGACATGTCCATTGGATGGCCTATTGGATGTCCATTTCTTTGGATCCATTGGAGATTCCCTTTGGGAAAGTTTTGGATCACCATTGAAGGGTGCAGCGATAGTAATCCCCAGGTAGCTATGGAACATAATATGCATGCTCATGAATATTCATGGTGTGGGAAAGGACCATTATCTGCACATTGACAATCTCGCCCTCTCACATTCCTTAGAGGAACTAGGAGAGGAGTCTTTGGATGGAAAGTGAAATATTATTGAGCTGAAACTCTCCACTTCCCATCCTTAGCTCTCAATCAGGAGAGTTGTTTCCCCCATCGCCATAGGCGAGAAGGAATAGACTTACTTGACAAGGGGAACCACACTCTCACCAAGCAATGTGTAAGATTTGCCGGGAGTCTCCTTGAGCTATCTTATGTCTCTCAACAAATGAATTAATTAGAATGACTTCCTTCCTTAGGCTTGTACGTGGGAAATTATCGAGTAGAGGATGAAAGCTTACGCAGAACAATTCGTTAGCATTTTGGGAATCGGGAGACATAAAGCGGCGGGATGAGCGCGACCTCGCACTTTATATTCCTTGAATAAACTGCTAGATGTCAGGTCAGATGGAAGGCCTCAACGGGACGGGGATTCCATCCAAGGACATCCAATGGAAGACCATAAGAAGTTGTCCTTGGAGGTTCCATTGCTGGACGTCCAATGGATGCCCAAAGGACTGACACATTGTTTCGTTCGTATTGTCGAAATCTAAATGAAATCATACACTTGTCCAATTATAATGTCACACTATCTATATATTGACTGAAGTTATTAGGTTGCGACCTAAGATGGGAGATTAGAAGGAAAAAAAAGAACAAAATAAATCCCACGATCGGATCCTCGTAACGAAATTCCATAAAACCTTCATTCGATAAAATGGAAATAATTGAGAGTTCGATGTAGGGAAATTCTGTTCGAATAAAGCTGAGAATGCATGAGAAGCTATCGATCCATGGCGATGGCATCCTATGTACATCCAAAGGACGACCACCTCTGGACTCTGGATCATCCCTGGACAACTGGACTGTCCATGGATAACTTTTGGATCACCCATGGCTACTTGGGGAAGAAGGGGGAAAAATACTCATCACACTAGTCACTCTTACGAATTTTATCGAAAAGGAGAAGAGAGGCTTGAAGGTACCGATAGTCGGGCATGAACCACGAAAAGAGTAGAATTTCAAGACATTCGAGTGCACGTCCGTAATATTACATATTCTCACCAGAAGAGTTTTTCAAAATCCATTATTACAAAATTATGTATTCGTTGGAAAAATTTCCCCAGTTCTTTGGCCTTCTCGCATGTTCTATTCTATGCAAGTAGGATATTCAGAATCGTACATTTTAAAATCGTGCTGAATTACAGTTTTGTATTGTTTCTTTTTCGCAGAAGTTTCTTTCCATAGCAATTGGAAATGTAGAACTCGTACATTCGGTTCCAATCACGGTTAGCGGTTCCACAAGCTTGCAGTCATCTCTTTGGCGTAATCATTCGTGCGGTTTTTTTAAATCCTAGATAAGTTAAACGTGGCTCGTAAACGAAATGGCTTTCACGAATCTGCAACGGTCACTGGACAACGTGGAACCGAAAAGAAAAGACGACGAAATGAAATGCAGCAAGAAACGGTTGTCTCTATATTTCATCGTACCGGTACGGCATACAGGAGATCAGGAAGCTTTCCTCTTCACGTCGAGGAGGAGACGGACCATGCCTCGGATCCAGAAGATGTTCAAGGCGGTGAAGAGCAGAAGGCAGAGAAGACCCAGGTACATGGTGACGGTCACTTCTTCGGTCTCTCGGAGGCCCTTGAACGCAATCGCAAGCGGTGCGAAGACGCGGCCCAGCACGAACCCGATGACGGTGATCGATAAGAAAAAGTTTCTCCACGGCTTTTTCCCCAGATCGTGGAAGGCGAGGGAAGAAACGAGAAGGAAGTCGGTCGAATCGTAGAGGAGATTCAAGAGAGAGTTAAACCGGAGCCCGTTTTCGATCCAGAAGCCGGACAGACCCAACAAGACGATGCAGTGATGGAGGAAATTGGACCAATCCTCTCCGACGTAGACGAAGAAGGCCATGACGGACCAAAGGCCTCTCAAGACGTGCGCCATGACGTTCCACCACAGTTCTGGATCAACGGGATGATGTGGGTAATCCTTCCAGGCGAGCGAGACGTCCCAGATCCAGGGTTTGTTCCACAGACTCGCCACGTCCCACGCGGACATGATGGCAGCCGCCACGACTTTCCATGCCCGTTCCGCGAACTTGAGTGCCTTCACCTCCTTCCGATTGGGGGTTGCGTCGTCGGGGCCGAGGAGTCGCCGACCCAGGGGTTTCAGCCACCACCGGATGGGATATTGAGTCGCATTGAAAGTGAGGACGCCGACGAGGACGGCGTAAACGAGATGCCAAGGATCCGGGAATTCCTCGCTCCTCTCTGCCCTCCACTTGATCAATCCGGGACCGGGGGAAGGACTCCAAGAGGACTCCATGCTCGATCCGAGTGCACGAGAAATGTGAGACTGGCAGTGGTCGAAACCTTCGTGCACCCAGCGGTAATTGTGCAACGGTCACTCTGGTGACTCCGCGGATGCGGACGATTCCGGAAGAGCTTTTGGCCTTTCTCTTTATTTAATCTGATGATGAGGCCGAAAAAAGGACCGACTTATGTTTTCCCGTTGTAATGCATCGAGTTTATTTCGAGCCACTTTCATTTTTCGTTGCAGAACACGTCTAGGGAGAAGAGTCGTTTATGGAAGGAAGAAGACGCTCTGTTTTTGGGAACTTCGCGATCGGGCACTACGTAACGTGTAGCACCGTACCTTCTGGCCTTATGTATGCATGATATCGGAGAAGGGCATCCTTACTTCCCTTACTTTTCTCGCTTTCTCGGGCTGGAAGTCTGACGAGAAAAATCCCAAACGCTTTAAAACAGAAATGTCTTCCAAAATGACACCAGACTAAACGCCATAGTCCTGGTACAATTGTATGCACTCGGAAAGAAAATGAAAATTTATGTCGACAGCAAGATGAAGTGATTTCACGAATCGAATGCTTGATATGGAGGATTCACCTGCAGGCGCCAGAGGCTGCAAGGCTCACCTAGAACGAAGCTAGAACGGGGCCACCTCGGGTCGAGGATTGAGTCCCTTTCACTCTCCCTAGTCTTCAACTTCAACGAAGGGTATTATTTTCCAAAGGACTAATGGGCTCCCACCGATTTTGATTAGGGGCACTTCATTTATGGATATTTTGACGTTGAACTCATAATTCTATAGTCAAAAAGTCATTTACGAAAATCGATACTTTTAAAGTTATCAGGGAAAAACCGTCATTATATGTGTTGTATTTTCCTTCAAATTTTTTTCGGGTTATTAGCCGAAAAATTTAATTTTGTGTTGCTCGCTCCCCGTAGGGTGAAGGTAAGTCCGAAGGGAGCAAAATAGAGAAAAAAAATGTTTTTCATTAAAAAATAAATTAGTAATGTGTTCGTGCTATATCCAGAGAAGAAAAATATTTAAAATGTCACGAAACTGCCTATATGGTGATTTAGGGTGACGTGCACCAGTTCCGTTTAACTTTAAACTGATCCGGCTACATAATGGGTATCAATGGGAATAATATTATCTCCGTGAAACCAATTCCCATAGGGTGACGATTGTGAGACCAGATTAGTTTAAGCTAACCAGATTTGGTGCATGTCACCCTTTATCAACAGTACCAACCTCTGCACTGCCCCAGTAGCCCTAACTCGTGCCACAGAAGCCTGAGTGTTCACTGGTTCACCTCTGCAGCTGATATCCCCATTTCCGCTGGGTTCGCATTTTTCCTTTTTTTGCCATCGTCAGGATAAGAAAGGGATCACGAAAGAGAAAGCTCGACACAAAACTCGAGTTGAACGCCTGTTGTCTCCCTGCCGCTGCGTAGAGGCCCCCCTCCGTTCTGGACATCTCATTCTATTTCATTATGGTCGAGTAAGGTCTACAGAAAGGACAGGAGACCTTTCAAACTGTATATACAGGGTGCGGCAAAAAACGCGCCGCAACTTGATATTCTGGGGTACCTCTGAAACAGCATCTAACGAAACGAAGATTCTTTCTTTCATTCGTCTATGCACCCTTTGAGCATTTTAACCCTTTAACACGTTGACGACCAGCCTATTTTTGCTTGTCCGCCGCGTGGTGGCATCAGGACGCATTGTCGCCAACGTGTTAATGCATGACGTAGCAGATATGCTACATACAAAAAAAAAAAACATTTTTAGAAGGCGCAGGTAGCGAGCTCCTGAGGTAAATCTTTTGGTAGCAGATGTGCAACAGTCCGGTCCTTCTACCTAGCAACCATGCAGTCGCTAGGTGCCATACACTACTGGTGGCAATCAAATTAAAACCAATCTGGCTTCGTCGTATGGCAAACTGATGTTTTTGACATTTTTATTGAATTTTTTTTATTAATCCAGGGTCCAGACTCGTTCGTATTTTTACATTTTCTTTTGTGTTATGTACGAATGTTGACGGACCGACTGAGCTCTCTAGCATCCATGCAGCGTGGGTTAGAAAGCTGAAAATGCTGTTTGTAGCAAATAAGCAACAATAACATTTTCGGACCTACTGCTTACAAATTTTATTTAACAAATTTTTTTTTTCCACTTGACCCGTGTTCTAGGACGTGAGTGAAACCTACCAGATTTTTTTCGCCAAAAAAGAAAAAATCATGCATTAAAGGGTTAATATTTTATCCTGTTTATCTCGTTTCATCACGCGAGCGATTTCCCAAAAGCAACTGGAACTTTACTTTTGTGCTCGCACCTCGGCGCCGATCGGGGGACTCACCGACCTGCCTCACGGACGAGGGATCATGAATATTTTCGCGGTGTTTTTTCTTCTGTACTTCAGAATCCGCCGAATCTGACTCGCCCCTACATCAGGGAATTTGCAGATGGGATTTCGCATTCCTGGATTTTCATCTCGAGAAACGATGACTTCTACATAAACGCAGTTGTCTTCAGTTTAAGTTAGTTTTTTAATTTGCTTGGCCGTGAATCATTCCAGCGATCTGACAACGTATAATCTAAGATAAGGTCCAAGCATTTCTATAAAATGAGGGGTGACAATTGAGAAAAACGTATTGGATCAAACTATGTAAAATATTTAGCCAAGGCACAGAAAATTCGAATCCACCTAGGCTGCAGGATCTGTCAAATCTCATTGAGATGCAGGGAGTAATATGACAGCTCAATCAGTTGACTTACATGCAGCTCCATCTACTTTTAGGCAATAAAAAGTTTTGTGACCCACTGTACCCTCGTCTTCCCAATTGTAAAAGGTGTAAGATAATACGATGTTTTAGTTTCGGCATAATTTTTGGCTATGGGTTAGGGGTTCAAAACTCACGTCTGGGTGAAAGATTCAGTTCAAGAGATTCTTTTTCGAAACTGTAGCGCTTCAAAGTAGTCGTGGCTTCAAGATGGTACGACAGTATTTTTTTTCTCAAGAGATTATTAAGATTCCGCCCAATCACCTTCCTGGGAAGAAATAGGAGAGAAGCGTTTAGATGGAAAGTCAGGTATTATTTATATGTTACTATCATCTTCCCATCCTTACCTCTCTATCAAGAGACTGTTTCCCGTTGCCAAGGTCATCACGATCTACACGAGACTGGAATAGACTTCCTTGCCAAGGGGAACCACTCTCTCCATGCAATATGTAAGAATTGCTAGGAGTCTTCTTGAGCTATGTTACGTCTCTCAACAAATGAACTAATTGGAATGACTTCCTTGCTTCGGCTTGTACATGGGAAATAATCCAGTAGAGAATGAGAGCTTCAGCAGAACAATTCATTACCATTAAGGAAATCAGGTGACATACAGCAGTGGGTTCATTGCCACCTCACTTATATTGTGGGAACTTCACGTTTATTGAATAAACTGCTAGATGTCAGGCCAGATGGAGGGTCTCAACGGAGCGGGGACTCTATCCAAGGACATCCATGGGTAGACCCTGAGAGGATGTCCTTGGAAGTTCCTTTGGATGTCCATCTTTGGACATCCATTGGACACAATGACACATCATTTCGTTCCCAAAGTCGAACTCTATAGGAAATCATACATGTCAAAGGATAACGTCACACTGTCCATAAAATGATTGAAGTTACTGGATTTCGGCCTTAGATGAGACATTTGAATTTAAAAAATAGAACCATAGAAATCCCACGATCGGGTGCTCGCAGCGTCATACCAAAAAACCATCATTCAATAAAATGGAAATAAGTGTTCGATGTCGGGAAACTCTGCTCGGATGAAGCTGAGAATGCATGAGAAGATATCGATCCATGGGGATGACGTCCTATGTACATCCACAGGACGACTGCTTCTGGACTTAACCCATCTCTGGACAACTAGACTGTCCATGGGCGAGTTTTAGACCATCCATGGCTATTTGGATAGGAGAGTTCCATTTGAAGGAGAGAGTGGGTAGGTAAAAAAATCTGCCACACCACTTCTCCATTGCATTGGACAGTAATTGCACTTACTGGACTGGTCTGTTGATGTCAGGTCTCAGGGTACATTTACTTGATTATCGTTGAGATGGAGGGTGGAAGCGATCAGTCAGATGATCCAGTAAAGTTTAATCCTAACCGTTATCTTGCCCGGAAATTTTCTTTTTCGTATTCTTTTATGGGATAAGGCTCAGACCTGACTATTAGTCTCATTCGACCACAAGCACGTTCCCGCCAACGAACCACTCCATAAAGATGATTCATCAAAGTTTTATTCGATAACCTCGGTACCGAAACCAACAAAATTATACCAAAGCGCTGGCATTAATATAGGCAGAGCATATCCCATCCGTTGGCCAGAAATGACTCCTTTTTCACATCGACCTATATATTAACTGGACAAATTTTAAAGGGAATATCATCCATGCACTCAATTTTTTTTACTTAAGGCGTTTGTTGAGCGATGATTTCCCAAAACATTGGGCAAATGTCGCCCCAAGAAATCAGTTATGAGGTATGGTAATTAGTATGCATGAGGCCTTCAGAGCATACATACCATCTATCTCTAGGATTTCGCAAAGGACAAAATGTACGAGTATAAGAGTTCCTAGAGAACTAACTTGAAGAATGACTGTCTTCGATAACTCGTGCCACTGAACATAAGAAGGCATCGATCAATTACATTTCAAGTAACATAAAAGGCTTGGGACTAATTAAAAAAAAAAGAGTATTCTGCTGCTCGTAGCCTAGTCTTCAAGTTTCATCCTGGAAATTTATTTCTTTTGACACACGCTCTGATACATCAGGGTATTTCCTAAACATTTCTGTTGCGCAATATCGAGCTGTCAAGGATATGAATTTCCAAATTTTGGTTTTTATTGGAAATGCTGAAAGCCATAAGTCTTTCACAAATAGGCGCCCGTCTACGAACTAGCGTCTCTACCATATCTCAGCTCCCGGAAAACTCCCTGCTTTCACAAAACTTTCACCTAGCATAGGATATACGGTTTGATCCAAAAGTTTTAGGACATGACATCATATTTGGGGGCAGGATCTTAATGAGGTGTTTCCAGAAGCTGCAGGACCGCTGGCAGAGGTGCGTGGACTCCCTAGGGGACTACTTTGAAAGTGACTCCAGCAAGTAACTCCTAGACCCCAGTCCACAAAAATGGTATGTCCAACAAAACCTCGTACATCCATCTTCGGTTTTTCATAAAAACTCGTTGAGACGGAAAGGTTATCAGCAACTATTCAAAGAAGTTAGATATTGGAAAATACGAGAACCCCTTGTGCTGATCGTTTTGAGATCCACGCCCGAACGCGGTTCTTGTATACCATCCAATTTCTCATCCATTCAAATTCCTTCCATAGGTTAGCCTTTTCTTGCAGATGGTTTTGATAAGTTGTTTTTTAAATTAATGACAATGAATCAACGGAGAGATTTTCTCTTGGTTTACGTAGGATAGCAAGGCAGGTGAAGTCTAGTCACTCGAAAGGGGTTGGAGCTCTGTTATTTTTCACATTTCTTTTAAATTTCTCAGCGCCTAGGTTAGGCACGTCCAAGTTGGAAGAAATTTCTGTCTGTCAGCGACACATCAATCTATGCACAATGCAAGTTTCCTGGAAGTAGACAGAGGGCAGAGATCAAGGTTCAAGATTCCGGTAGGGATGCCAAGTGGCACTTGTCCCTTATAACTTCCCATATCAAGTTCGAATGCTTATATCCACCTACTGATGAGTTCACTTACAGCAACAATACTCCCTTTGTTGCTTTGGCAAAGCTCACTGGTCTTTGTTTTTCTACACCATGCATTTACAGTCTATGAATATAAAGTCTGAAGTAATGATTAGCGAAATTCAAGTGATATTTCAAGTCAAAATTAGAAACCAAAGAAATAACAGAAGCCATTAACCCATGACAATAATCATGATGAATTTCAGTGTTCCAAAGTGCACATATGCACTAGGTTATCGATTTCAAGTTCACAAGGCACATTAGTGCTGCTGGTGAATGCAAAATCACCCAAAATCAATTTTCTTGCTACATACTGATTATCACGTCTAAGTGAAAAGGAGGAAAACACAGAATCTCATGACAAGCAGAAAAAGCAAACTTTGAAGCAGTGGTAACCGGCAAAAAAGAAGAGCATCAAAGTTTAATCGATGATCACAACAACATTCCAGCCTTCGCAATTAACAAGAAGAGGAGAGATAGAAGAACGACTCTACTTCCATCGCCCAGGATACTGGGCTTCCCTGTTGGTCAAGGGGACATACATGACCCCCATCAATGAGGTCCTCTGTATACTCCCGTCCTCCAGTTTGTCGATCTGCTCCAACTGCTGGCTCCCGCCCTCGGGCCCGACAGGGATCACGAGTCTCCCGCCGGGTTTCAGCTGTTCCACCAGGGCTTTGGGTAAGGTAGGAGCAGCCGCCCCGACATGGATGGCATCGTATGGCGCCTCAGAAGGGTAGCCCTCCCGCCCGTCGCCGACTACCAATACTAGTCGTCCCGAGTTCAGGAGGTCCCCGTTTGCTTTCTGCACGTTCACCTCTGACTCTTGTACCAGTTCAGGGATGTGGTCGATCCCGATCACCTTCCCTGCATTCCACGTTCAAGCCATCTCCTTAATTACACCAGATGGCAATCGAGCGAGTGAAAAGGATGCGAATGCAGTAATTGGTGCATTGAGTCAGTATTGACCCGTGACATAATAATGAATAACTCAGAAGTTCAAAATATCAAGTTCAGTTGTCAGCAAAACGGTGTGAAATAACTTTGTAATGCATTTTATCGCCGTCTCAGATGTGCAAGGATCAATGTGGTCATAAGAGCCTTCGGCAAGCTGAATCCAGAAGATAAGGAATAGAAGCAAGCAAAACAGACATGCAACAGCACGGCAACTGAAACATGTTGAGGGGTGATGGATGTGAGCTTTTAGCTTCAACAAACCACTTCAGAATGAAGGAAGAATCGATGGGTGTCATCCATGGGCACAGTACGTGGAGTTCAAACGATTCAAAGTAATATTTTATATGTTGAATGCATGATCTCATTCTTCTTGATTGCCATCTCCAATATCCTGCAGTTCATTCATGTGAGATTTAAAAAAACTCAAGGCACTTCTTTTTGCATTCCATGAACCATAGTTTCCCTTGGATGACGCTCATTCAGATTGGACTAGTTAGTCTAAGCTCTTGACTTCACCACACTTCAACAGGTACTTCAGCAGTTGTGCTGTTGCTAGTCTATTCTGTTTGTATTTACTTAAAATCTTCTAGACTCAAGCAGGTTGAAATGGACCTCTTTCAATCACACAGACTCTTGTGCTTCTGAGAGAGTGAAACAATTATTTTTTCTCCCTTCTCAATTCTTCTCACATCACTTTGCTCACAGCTGAATTTGATACTTTGAATGTCTGAGTTATTGTTGTTATGGCAAGGGTGAATGCTTAGCTAAAACACCAATTGCAACTACTTTTAGTGGGATGTGTCCTTCATTTTACATCTCCAGGCACATTAAATGATTTTGAAAGAAGTCTCACCAGCATCCATTACCAATCAAATATTACTGACATAACAATGACAGCTCCAAGGAAGCTGTGAAACATTATGAGGTTGAAATATTCACAGGCTTATGCTTATCTATAGGAACACACACACTGGAGATGCACACAATTACAAACATGATAACATGCAAAAAAATGCCACCAGTGACTTTTAGCATAGATTCCATCCCATACCTATGTCATCTTATTGAATATTTTCTCCTAGATGTAGACATTTCAGAGAAACAGAACCGTGCTTCCAATTATCAATATTTACAAGAAAAATTAGTTAAAATAGAGTCCCTAGTGATACATTACTTTTGCTTCCTACTTCTCCTTTTATGAAGGTCCTTGAGGTGATATTGATTTGTCCAACTGTTATAACCTAGAAAGAAACCTATTATTTTACAGTGCCTTTCACTGGCATGAGCATCTCCTGATGCCCAGGAGATGCCAATGCCTCCTCTGCTGAGATCTCCAGGAGAATGCTTGGAAATTTAAATTTATGTCTGCAAGTGATGAATTTACCATGTTCTCTCATTTTCATATCAGATGATGCCAAATTTCCACACTCATTTACTACACACATAGAGCAAGTGACATATGAGTGCTTTCATCAGGAGGCAGAATGACTTTCCATATTGAAAAGGTGAATACATAGATGGAAAAGTTGAATTATTGGTCAAAATTTTTAATGCTATCGAATGGATTGAGAATGAATTAGCATGCAGAAAAAATGACATTGATAGGTTGATGTAAGCAAAGCATTGATATCAAATGAGGAGGGGGTCTTAGAAAAACAATTTCCAAGCTTCCCTAAGTTTTTCAAATTGCTACCATTGGTCTATTTTGAATGAAGATCACTTTTTTCTCATTCTATAGGCATTTACTCTTCTACAGGTGCTCTCACCTATACAGATTATTAGCCACAGCAAGAACATTGTTTAACAGATTGCAATTTTAATTTTAAGCGTTAAATACTTATAACTAAGATTAAGATAAGACTAAGATTTTTTTTTTTAGAATAACCAAGTTGATCAGTTTTATAAAGTTTTGTTTGCTTATGTTCAAAAATTTTAAGTGGACCATCTTGTTCTTTGAAATGGGATCTTTGATCAATTCTTTAAAGATTGGTTTGGTCTTTGAGCGATATGGGAAGTCAAATTAATGCATACCTGTCTCTCCAACAAGTAATGCCATGCATGCACAGAGGTAGCCAGATCCAGAGCCAACGTCCAAGGCCTTACTGCCCTCTTTCAGGTGATCTTTGAGGAGGCTCAGAGCATGACCATGCATGTGCGGTGCTGATATTGTCACCCCATAACCAATCCCTGCATACCAAAACAGAATACAGACAGGCACCAACTTCTACATAAGCATGTTTGCATAAGTAAGAATTCCTGCTTTAGATTCAGCTACAATCATAAGCTTCTCCAGGATGATCAAGCATGTCAGGGGAGTGACTTCCTCTGGAACTCAATTAAGAGGAAAATTGTGAATGGGAGTCTTAGATGAGCTCAAAATTATGAAGAATAATAAGCAAATCAGAAAAATGTTTATTTTCCAACACACACACACACACACACAGTGACGATTTTATCATGGCGACCGGCATCAATCCGGCAGCAGCAAAACAGATTGATTGCTGTGGTAGGAGAAATATTGAAACATATTGAACATCACCTTCGTTACTCCAGCGTCTTTCGCAGGGTGTTATTATTTGGCTCTTTTCAAATGTACCTTTCCATTAACTTCCATTATCAAGTGTACCTTTTCAATGATTTTCATGAAAACTTCAGGCTGAATGAAAATGAGATTAACTGAATGGAGATCCCTTGATTCCACAACTGTTTTTCACCACAAACTGTAAAGTCGTCACTGCACAAAACTGAACTGATTTTCATGAAACAAAGTGCATTCAATTACAATCTAGTCATGCTAAACAATGGCATTATTGCTGGCACTTAACTTAATTCATGAAAATGTGACAGAGGAATTAAAAAGGAGAACTTTTTTTGGCCCACCCTGTATATACAGATGACATAAATTGTCCTAATGCTTCCTAGTTTTGACTTTGTGCTGCCATAACTCTTCAACTAGATATTATATCTGAATCCCAATGTCCTCCTCCCCAAAAGCAATGGTTATTCTCTTTTGCTTGACACAAGCTGCTAGTCAATTCATTTGCTACATGCTGTGTAATATAAGATTGAATCAAGCTCACCCATTAGGACAGTTTCTGTCTTCTTCATTTTCTAATCATTATCACAAATTTTACTCAGTGAACTTTCCATTAGTCTTTAGTGCTGACACAACTCTCCTCTGAATGCTTTGAATCAGTTTGACACATTTTGATATGTGAATGATGTTCCATTCGACTTCAACTCATGACCAAAACTCATGCATGCACCTAGACCTGAACTCAAGCCCATTTAGGTATCCCTTCAAATGATCCCACAAGCTCTTGCTGGATTTAAGGTTGGGCAATTGTAGTGGGCAATCTGCAAGTTTGATTGTTTTGTTTCTGAACCACTCTTAGGCTTTTTGCGGTGAGCCTCGGATCAATCTTCTTTTGAATAATTACTTGATCCACATGAAGCTGGCAGTAGTTGGTGGTTCCCTCAAGATCATCTTCAAGGATGTGACAGTAGAGGTCAGTGTTGAGTCTCTCGAGTCTCTCTTTATATTCAGCACAGATTGCCATTCCCCTTGGCTGTTGTAAATCCCCAAACCATCAGAGATCCACCATTATGTTTGACAGTGGGTTGGACATGATGAAGTTGTCTGGGTGCTTTAGGTAGTTTCCTGCACAATTGTTCATTGGTTCCAAATCTATTAAATTTTGCACTCATCTAAGCAAGAAACACACTTTGAAAGGTCTTCCATCCAACCATTGTATTTGAGAGGAATATACTAGGAGTGCCCAATAATTTCCTGCACACCATTTTAAAGTACTAATGGTGGGATGTAAATAAAAATTGATACACATAAGCAACCAGGCCTGTTCTATTCCTCAAAATATTCAGTGTTCACATTGATGCACTTCTGCCATCTGGAGGGGAAGGGGCATATGACCCCTTGATAGAAGTCTGTATCTTGTTGATGAAGCCAATGGGTTGAAGCATTCTGAAGGTCTTCACTTCTAGAAAAATGCACCCCTTGAAGATGTGCCTTCATTGGTCAAAACAAATGAAAATCCTAGGGTGCAAGGTCTTGACTATAAGGTGGGTGAGTGATTACAGTCCACTGATCACAGGTGATGAGCTGTGGAACCTTGAATAACTCATGTGAGCAAACATTGTCATGCAACAGGCACACGTCAGTGTCCCTCATTTTGGGTCGCTTTCTTTTCAATTCCTTCTCGAGTTTGTGTAGTGTCTGGCAATATCTGTCACCATCGATCATTATGCTTGATTCCAAAAATTCCAATAGTATTGGACCATTCTTGTCCCAAAAAAAACTGTAAGCATGACCTTTTTGTTGGATGCTTGAGATTTGAACTTTCTTGATCTAAGAATGGGCTTCCCAACCCAGGGGTCATGAACCAGCAACTAAATGCCAAGTTATGTTTTTCTTTGTAATTTTAGGGCATAGGTGAGGGGGCCTGTCAAACTTCAGCCAGTGCTTGGGGTCCTGAATGGTATGATTGTGACTTTTGGGGTCGTGTGTGAAAAGGTTGGGAAGCCCTGGTCCAGGAGATGAAGAATGCTGCCATTTCTTTGACTGTCCCTTTGTTCCAGATTATAGCAGTGCACAGGGAATATTTTGAGGAATAGTACAAGCCTGGCTGCTTATTTGTTCCAATTTTTATTTACATATCACCATTTTTTTAATGATGTGCAGAAACTTATTGGGCACCCCTCATATAGTCAAGCCTTCTTCTGTCTTGGTGAGAGCATACATTCTTGACCTTGGGTGCAGCCTTAAAGCAATCCTTGTGAGAAAGTTCAGTAATTAGGTGCTGGCATTGGTCTTCAAGGCTGCTATCAGCTTTCAGCACCTTGCTTTCATGCTGTAGTCACCTCATTAAAAGGATTTGTCTTGCAATTAAGGGCTTCTGGCACTGGGAAATCATGCCTGAAATGTGAAATTATGGCTGAACTTTGACTTTACTGCATTAGGAAGTTCAAATTTTTGGCAATCAGAAACAGTATTTCAAGAAACATTGAGTATGAAGGCAATTTGACATGTTGAATAGCAGTCTTCAAGAAGTTTTGACACTTTTGACACATGGTTTCTGAGGAGAGCAGCTTCATGCTTTCAAAGAAAATGTGCAATGGATGTTAAGTCCCCTATAAAATTTCAAGTCCACAACCCCATTCTGTTAAATGACAGCATAAGTGATTTCTATCTGGTACACTCAAGTTGGGGCTGATCAATTGATTTATCGAGGAACAAAACACAAATTAAGTCAGAATAGGAAAAAGACAGAAAGTGTCCTATTGCTTGATTCAATCTCTTGTTATTCAGCATATAACAAAGCAATTAACAAGGGCAGTGGTGCAACCAGTCCTAAAGTTTGGGGGGGTTTGAAGTCCACATGACCTGTCTTTCAAATGTCTCTGAATGCAAGGTGTTATCAAATCATCAGGAGAGATATATACTCAACAAAAACGCAAAACGGTGCAAACACACGAACAATGAAAATGAAACGAAGAAAAATGTTATGAAATGGTGGAAACGGAATTTGAACACTAAATGAAAGTACATTCTATATCTGAAAAAGCTTAAATTTAACTAAATTAATTTCAGGATTCAGCCCAAATATCACTGCTCAAATGTGAAACTGGAAATTCATTAACCTGTACGATTCATGCCTTTTGAATTGTCATCCTTCCATTTTCATTTAAAAAATTCAGTAGCATCACACGTGCAGGATGTTTCCTTGACAGTTTCACTTTACTGAAGTGAGTTGCTACATGTAACTGGGATGCCCTTCACCTTTCACCTCCTACCTTTGTGCCTTTCCAGCCTCGCTCTCAGGTCGTTTGCTTATGTTATCTTTCTGCGTCCCCCACCCTAGGGAGAGAGGGGGGGTGGAGAAGTAGAGGGATACCATTATGAGCAGGGGTTTGGGGAGTGTTCAGACCCCCTGATCCCCACCTTGGTTGCACCCCTGAACAAGGGGCTTAAGATAACCAAAAGAGAGAACCCTTGCTATCAGGAGAGGGTACTGAGTTTCAGATTCCACATCTTGTTGGGGAGTTAGGACAGCACAAAGTAACAAGTACAAAACATTAGGACAGTTTACATCATCAATGTATAAGGGCGAATCAAATGAAAGTGAGCCAACGCGTGTTTATCAAGAAACGTGCACATTGAGTCCCATTGAGTCATTGAGCCTTGTGATGCCTCAGTCGAAGAACAATTGTGGCAACTGGTTCAAAATGTCTATAACGGCATCCTTCGCTGCAGCGTCCGACGTAAAGTGACGTCCCTTAGTCCCTTCATGCGCTTCTTCAGCTCCCCAAACACGTGGAAATCGCATGGGGATACAATTAATGCCCAACAATATTGCCAGATATTCACGTTGTCATGAACGCGCGATGTTTGGCTTTGATTGACTCGAAGAGAAAGAGGATCAACGATTAATTGTGATACTTATGTATCTTGTCCCATGCCTTATCTGTGAATGAAATTGGTTTTTATATCCATCCAATCCGCTCTGAGATATATTTGAAATACTGGGGGCAAAGACTTTTGCACCTCAGTGCATAATGGATAGGGATGTAACGAAATTATATCGGTATCGGTTATCGGGCCGATATTTACTAATCAGATAAATATCGGAATGGCGATATTTTGCTTCGTCGATATTCGATATCTAAGTGCATGATGAACGTCTGCTTCACTCAATATAAATGCAACGTAACCGCTAATACCATCATTCAGTGATGTTTCTGTCAGTATTTTTGCTCATGTAGTCACAGGCCTACCTCATTAACATTAGGCGCCATGAATGCTTCCCTGAATCCAGTTATCATATATCAATACTCTACACCATTCTCGCTGAAGGGAGTCTAATGATATTTGACACCTCTTTGGAGGGAGAGAGACT
>CAJPEV010001794.1:41242-57257 GCA_905338385.1 Darwinula stevensoni | reverse complement strand
GCAATGTTCGACACATTGCCAGTTTATGACTCGTATCTCGAGTATGACGTGTCAAATTAGCTTAAATTTCAGTCGATCATACTCCTGCTTCCTGGCTTTCGATTGGCGCTAGTCACATGTCAATCGGCCTCCTATTGTCTAAGTGGCAGTTGTTCAAAGCGAACGAGGTCATTGCAACAGTTTTGTCCCTTTCACTCGGGCATACGAAAAAACGAATTTATAATACTTTGTGTGCTTGCCTTTGGCCTTCAACACTGCCTGAACCCTTCTAGGCATGCTTTCGATCGAATCCAAGCACGTTTGGACTGGAATGGCGTCCCACTCGGCCTCGACCCGTTGCCAGAGCGCGTGGATGCTGACGGGCTCATTCTCGTACCTCGCCGGTCTCCGCTTCAAATGTTGCCACAAGTGCTCTATCGGGTTGAGGTCTGGCGACCGTGCTGGCCATTCTAGGACCTCGATTCCACGGTCCTGGAACCATTGGCGAGCCAGCCGCGAGGTGTGTTTCGGATCGTTGTCCTGCCGAAACACCACCTCTCCCACTTCGAGGCGGTAATGCACCAGTGTCTGGAGCAATTTTTCTTCGAGGATGCTTGTATAGAACCTGGCATCCATTCTTCCTTGGATTTGTCAGCCAAACCCGACTCCTTTTGGCCGTCATGCAGCCCCAAAACATCAGGCGACCTCCACCATACTTGCGGGTCTCCCTCATGTGCCGCTCTGCTTAGGCTTCGCCGGGCTGTTTCCATGTCCAATCACGCCCATCCGGCCTCATAAGGTTGATTTTTGTCTCGTCTGACCAAATTATGCGCTTTCGGTCCTTTGCAGTCCAGTGTTGGTGGCGGCGGGCGAATTCTAGCCGCTGTCGGATATGCCGCGGCTGGAGTTGCGGCTTCATTCGCTTGGTTGTTGCCCTCAGACCAGCTTCTTTCAGAGCTCTGCGAACAGTTTTGGCACTGCATTCTACCGAAGTGATGCTTCGACGAGTGAGGCGATGCTGTCGCGAGCTCGTTGGGAAAGAGGTTTCATGTTGCCAGAAACATGCTGGCATCTGCGAAGAGACAGATTCCTTGCGAGTGCTTTTTTTCTACTCTCGAAAAGCATCGGTTTTAGCATGTCGAGTTCTTTTCAGGTACGTACGCGCGTGGAGTGTGGGTCTCGGGGCATTATCTTGCTGCTTATCGAAACTTTTACGCCGTGAGGGACTTTGGGGAGGAATGCGATGGAGATAAAGGTGTGCGGGTTGCATTTTGGGTAGCATTCGTTACGAAAAGATTTTTCCTGCCTTCTTTTCTAGTAGACGCGGATGAAAAAAAGTTGTAAGCGGCAGCCTATTGTTATAATATATGTAATGTGTTATGCATTGTGCGTCGAGTTTTTCCTTCCAAATTTAAATGGGAAAATCCTAAACAAGTAATTCTAGAAATCTCAACATTTGCTGCATGAATTCCCCATGTCGAAGGGTATAAATATGCTGATCGGGACCCGATTTTGAGTCCAGTAACAAATAGGCTGCGGATCCTTCGAAAGGACAGGCTGTGGATGTGAGATCGATAAATCGCTGGAAGAATGCTTATTGGTGGAACCGCATAGGGACAATGTTGGAGGAGATCGTGCCGCCTTGGATCGGAAAGTATTGATGGCCTGGGGAGCAAAAAAATAAAATGCACAATTTTTGTGGGTCTTGGTTTGTACACCCTCATAAGTCATCCAAACTGAAATATTAGGGAAGTATTAGACGTAAATACATCAAGCAATGAGGATAGAATTTGCGTGTGCTTACTTTGTTACTGGACAACCACCCGAGGAGTGAGAAACCACTGATACGACGACCACGACCACCGCCACAATGTAGATGACAATCTTTTACGCGATAACATCTTCTTCAAGGGTAGCATACGCTCTTAGGTAAAATATTAAGCTTTCCTTTTCAGTTATTGAAGAAGGTAACTCGGAGGGTCTGATGAAATCCCGAGTAGAATCACCAACATGATGTGGAATCAGACCAGTTAAAGTGATTAATTACCGTACTGTAGGTACTCTAGGACAAACTATCTCTGTGGTTTGCAATTAGAATCGGCTCCGGGACCAAGTCCCTTTCATTCCTTCCTGGGAGCAAATATTGCCGGACGTCATGGACTGGCTTGCATCTTCCGACCAGTGGCCAGTAGGGTCTGTGATACGAATTCCGACCCTGCTATAATGTCCGCCCCCACCATGCATATTACAACGTAATCAGAAGTACCAACAGCCTTATTCAACCGAATTGCACCAATGTTTGGTCGCAGCGTGAATAGGCAGTTTGTGAATTTTCCTCTCGATTGGCATAGATCCCGCAAAAAATTACTTTCGTACCTTGGTGAAAGGGAGGATTTTCAGCTTTAGGAGGTCGGAATTTGTCTCACATACCCTACACCTGCTGCAAACCGAAGGACAGGAGCTGTTATCGTGGAAGGAGTCACCCCGAACCCCGGTTCCTCAGAAACTAGAACCCAAGTAACACCTGAATGTTTAATGCATGTTTACCGAACTTTTCATTTAAGGTATTCCCAAGGAAACTTTGACCCAGCCATGAGTTTGCAGTTAAGTCTGTGCACCCCCTCGGATGAGGATTTCCACTAGGGAGTAATTGCTCAGGCAACACAGTTAAAAATCCCGGCTGGAAACAGCTACAATTTCCAGTTGGACTCCAGCTGTAAATTCGGACCCATTCCAACTGGGTAACAGCTGGAAAGTAGTCATCTCCAAATTTGTTCCTAATCGCTATATCACTTTCTGAATGATAATTTCTTTTTATTATTTTTTTCAGAGGTCCATCTACAGGAACAGCTAATTTTCAACTGTAAATTTAGCTACGTTCCAGCTGTCGGATACTCTTTATAAAATTCCAACTGGGAAATATCAAACTGGAAACAGCTATTAAAACTAGCTGCATTCCAGTTGGAAAATTGCAGCTAAGAAACATCTGGCACTTACTATATTCCAGCTCGTTGGCAGCTGGAAATGGTCCGAATTTACAGATTTGGTCCAGCTGGAATATTCCGTTTTGGATTTTAAACCGGGAAGGGTGAGCATGACGAAGATGGTGCAAGAAACGAAACGCGGGTTGAGGATGACTAAATACTTTCAAGCGACAGGACTGGGCCTCCCCCAACGGTATTCGTATGCAACCGACTGAAATGGAATCCTCTATTCTCCTAAGGGTGCAATGAGAGTCTCTTGGGGGATGAAGACATATTGGCGACTCCTTTCGCAGGCAACCACTTTCTTCACCAATCGTATACTTTCAAACATCCTAGTTTTTCCTTTTCAAGGCATTGCACAGAACTCATTTATTGGAGTGGATCCCAAGGTGTATATGTTCCCGAACGTCCCATACCTTTTCATGGTCAGGGAAGATCTCCCGACCTTGAATCGCATCTGGTACGTGGGACTACCCGAGGATGTCGCCCAGCATGGGGCCAAAAGCGTCAAATGCCGCTTGCATCGGAATGCCCTGGAAACGATACGGGGGAAGTTCTGGAACATGAAGACGACCGTCCCAACGCCGAATCAGGGGGTTCCACCGTTAGTCCTTAAAGTGGACTCTTTGGTAGACCGTCCCGACATGGTGGAGGCCGTCCTCTGGGATCCCTCTTTCGTTCATCTTCCTGCACATCCGGCTCCGGCGCTTTCGTCACGGACATTAATGGAACGAAAAATTGATCTCGCATCGAGTTTGTTTCACCAACAGCAGGAATCCAACTGGAATGTTCAGTCGATTCCACTCGAGCTCCGATCTGCAAGATCCCAATTTGATATGCCTCCAAGTTACGAGGAAGTAATGCAATCCTCTGCTCCGGTAATGTCTATGTCAAGAGAGTGAAAGTACCGATTCCAACCAAGGAATTCCTCCTCCTTTGAAATTCCTTTTCCAATGGTTTTTTCTCTCTATTAACATGTTCGGAAGGATTACGATTTAATAGAACATTATTCATTGATTCTGTTCGAGTCTGAGACTTCTGGATATCGTTTCGAATCGGGACTGTCAATGATGCTGTCTGTTGCAAACTTTTTGTTCAGAAATTAATTATTGGAGAGGAGTCTTTATCCGTTTTGAGAGGGACTTAGGCAGTGGACGTATCAGTAGGCGATCGAGAGTAACATTTTTGACTCTCCGGTCCATATTTCTCAACCTAGATTCTGAGAAAAGTTTCCCCGTTCTGAGTAAATATTGAGAGGGAGCCACTGCGCCGGTCAAATCTAGTCAACCATCAAATTTCAAATTTCAGTATCAAATTCAATCCAAATATCACTCAGCTACAGCAGCCGAAATTCGCAGCTCACCGCTGCAAAGTGAGTCCTCACCGCTGCCGCTGAGCCCAGGCACCAAAGCGCATCCTTCGCTTCCGAAAAGAACCTATTTACCCGTTTTGTAGCAGCCAGGCACACGCTATCTCCTCCCCCGCGATAGTAAGTATAGACCGTGATTAGATTAGAGTTTTGCACACCTGCAATGACTTGGCGGCCCATGGAAGAGGCATTATCTCCAATGCTGTGGACGAGATACTTGGAATCAGATCAACTCCTTTCTGAGAAAAAGTCTCAATTTGGCCTGGTCGAATGCAGTTGCTGAGGTCATTAAGGTGCGAATATAAGATATGAATAAGGGTGATGAGGTGAGTATAATAAGGTATATAATAAGGTATAAGGTGAATATAAGGAATAAGGTGCTTAGTATAATGATTATGAGCTTGATTGCAATACTCTAATCTTACTACAATTAACAGTGTTTTGAGACGATGTCGTTGATTATGATCTTATTACCATTACAATGATAATGTTTAAAATCCATGTGGGTAACCTTGCCTTACGATTGCACTGGCTGCAAATGCATTTACAATGTCCGAGATGAATTGACCCTTTCTTTCTTGAATTAAAATTTCTTTGAAACTTTTCCTTTTGTCGTAAATGGCATGGAGTCCATTCCCTTCCTTTTTTCGAGAGCATTAAATATTATAACGATGCTTATATAATGTTCTCCAATTGTTTATAGTTGTACAGTGTTTTTCATTCATAGCCCAGATCCATGAATATGCGTATTTCCTCGATTGACGTGAGATGGCGCCTCTGGCGCCGCGTTATTTACTACGACCAAGCCGGTGACTGTTATTATTTCTGTATCTGATGTGTAGAGGGAAGGATGGGTTTCCGTGTACCACCCTTATGTCTGTAGTCAGGAATGTCTTCTCCGGTATCCTGAAAGAAGCTGTTTACAGGTTAAGCGCGGGGGAATATTGCAAATCACTTAGGGAAGTAGAGCCTCATCCTCCAAGCCCTCGTGCAAAATCCTCGCCTAGGCGGTAGACTTACCAGCCAACTTCATATTTAAATTTGCCTCTGCTCCTTTCGCCTCACACTCACGCTCATGATCTTGTCCTTTCTGTTTTCGTGAGAGCCGGCTGCAACCGGCAAGGAACAGGATGAAAGAAGATTCACCTGAGACCGGCTCCAACCGATCAGAAATTGTAAGGATCGGATTTACGGGCACCTCGCTCTGAACAACGTCACCTCTCCCCCCCCCTCTCTCTGGAGACTCACGAGTTGAGTTCATTGGTGAGTGAGGGCCTCACCCTTGAAAACTCTCGACAACCGGAGAAAAAGGTTGATAAGGCCAATTCGTCCGATTGCTCGTCGCCGTCTCACGAAGGCAATGGGACTCGCACGGAAAGGCGCAATGAACCCTCTCACTGTTGTTCGCGCGACGAACCTCCCCTGCCTTGATTGGTATGGATAAATTTAAATGCCCAGCCAACCAAGTTGGCTGGGAATTTAAATCCTCGGCAGGCAAAGGGTTAACCCAGAGCAATAGCCCGAAGAAAGGATCGGTCTCTGGAGCGCTACGTCAATATTAGTATCGCGCGTATTTTTTGGTTCATATGTGATGAAGTGGCTCTGCTTATCGCCGCAAGAGTGAGCTCTGGTGATGAGCGGACAATGACCAGCTTCGCCTGGCGGCCAAGTGAGAGCTCACTTGTATCGATAAGAATTGTAAATAATGAAGGTGAGATCGCGGACCCTTTAAGGGTGATCATGACCACCCTCGAGTGCAAAAGCCTCACCCTCTTTTCAAGACGGCATCGATTTTTGTCGACAGGCATCGCCGTCGACATCGCGCCAGGCGAAATTAGCAATCTCTCGGGAAATCCGTTCATGGTCGATCTCCGTCCTCACCCGAGTTTCCATACGCACACTTTGGGGATTCATTTTCAACTTTCATGAGTGAAATCCAATCCTTCCCCTATGGAGAAAAAATTTAATACTACATCTATAATACGTTTATAATAATAAATAATAAATAAATAATAAAGTCAGGGGTGTCCAACTGGCGGCCCGCGGGCTGGATCCGACCCGCCAATTTATTTTTTCCATCCCGCGAATTCCTCTTTAACAGTAGACTTAGGAAAATTTCTGAAAATTTCACTTGTTCGCATTAGAAAAGTGGTGTGTCGCTAGTGAGGCCTCCAAAATACTCCTGAACCAAATCATTTGATCCCCGTCAAATCGAGTTGGACACCAGGCCTTGGATTGGTTGTCTGGGCTGCATTTGTTGGCTAAGATACTAGTTTTCCTTACAGTTCTTTGGTATATTTCAGGCGGGTCTTCCTTTGGAAATAAAGAGATGGTTATTGCTTTTTTCGAGGTGGGTGCGAATTGTGGCACTTTTCTGAATCGGACGAGGTTGAACTTCAGTTTCCAACTGTCGCGTCCGCATCCCCCGGATTTGGAGAGTCCGCCTTGGCATCCATGCTGAGCAGTGGCGGTCTGCCGCGGCTGCATCTGGGATAGGTCGGTCTGTGGGAGGTATCTATTACGAATCATCTCGATAGCGGGGTTGGTCAAGGCACGCATGCCCCGAAGTGCAAAACTACACTATTAGGAAAGGTGGAGCGATTTTTCTTAAATGTAGAGAGCGAAATCGCTAACTCCACTTTCACTCCCCTTTCACTCTGGGAATGAAGCGAATTTGCTCCATCACCAAGGAGTAACATTGCTCTCCTTCTTCATGAGTAAAAACGCCCCCCTCAGAAAAAGATAGGGATGTCATGCAAATCCTCATACATACTTTGTGTCGCTTTCGCTCTCCAGGCATTAACCTACCTTTGACAGTACTGATTACAGTGCATGTCAGAGGATGGACCATCTCTTACGGTTCCGTGGAGTGTCCGCGATATCAGTCCTTCATTTCCTCATTCTCTCAACAATTTGAGGAATTGATGAGATTGAGTTGAAATCATGAACGCTCTCATTGTATTCTAGATCTCCTGCCTAGGTCTAGGTGAAGATCTTCCGAGTTTCGAGAGGGTTCTTATCAGGAATATGAGCTTGCTTATGGCCTGGGCTCAATGAATCTGTCTTGAATATGTGGATAAGAAATGATGGAAAGTCAGTGTTTATTGATACCTATAATGAAACTTGGCGAGACATATCTCGAGGTACTAAACAATCCTGCGAGGGACGATTCCACAGAAAGAAGGAAGGGAACTTTTGTGTGCTGTGCGAAAAGCGAGACCCTCACCACCATCTAGTGGCCTGGCGAAGAACTTCAAGATGTTCACTTCACTACGAGCGATGAGAGAGCATTTGGTAAGTAATAAGAAAGTTCAAGGATAAGGAAACTTGAAGGAACATTTGAAATAGCTCACGTAATGCTCACTTTTTAATCCCTAAACGCTTGGAATTTTCTAAGAGTGTATATAAGACCGTGCGAGGGTAGTAGTCGGAGTCGGATAAAATGTTGGCAAGTTTAGCCTCTTCTTTAGACATTGGCATCAACAGCTTGCAAACCGAACGATGGAGGACGGCGCCGATAGTGCAACTGGGTCGATACCGGAGGTAGCCGATGCATCGGCACGGCCTGACTACTAAGCCGTGACGGTCGAAGGGGACTGCATGAAAGGTCAGTCTGGGGCCCGCTCGAAAGAAGATCCTAACTCCTCGTAATACATGGGTAAGGATCGTGTGGGATTCTGAGTGAAGAAAAAAGCATTGAATAAGAAAAATTCAATCCAAACAAGGAGAAGTCGCTCATGTAATGATGGAGCTATCACTTGCTCTTATCGGAACTTTTTCCCAACAGATATACCTCATGGTGAAGTGATGGCACTTAGAATCGTGCGATCAGAGGCTCATAGCGAGAGTTGGACTGCATGCAACGAATCCTGCGGGGGGTGTCGGGAGGATGAGCCCCGAGGACTACAAGCAGTGGAGGCGCTTCCACGAGAAAAGGAAGAAATCCCGATACTTGTTGGTGGTCGTGGTGCTGCTTGGGAGCTTCGGTGCGATCGGAAGTCTTACTAAGGGCGCCGAAACGATGGGGTATGTCTCCTTGGGCCTCATTGTGGCGGGGCCTCTCGCTCTCTTCCTGGTCAGGAGTCAGGAGTCAGGAGAGTTAGTGAGATGAAAAGGCGATTTCGCCCATTTCGATATCACGTGTCGAGGTCGAGTGTTCCTTAATTTTAGGGTAGGCCTAACCCTCTTAAAGCTTTACCACACTCGACATTATCTATTCCTTTAATTATCTTGAAAGCCTGGATGACATCGCCCCTCCTTAACCTTCGTTCGAGCGAGTTTCGATAGACGATACAGGAAACAAAGGGTGAGCGATGTACGATGTTCTCTCGTTCGTTGATCTCGCGTTCGATGTGATCGATGCTGTATGGGGTTGATTACATGATATGAAGCACCGTGCAAGTAAGTTATTATCGCGTTTGCCCTCCGTCTACATCTCTTAATAGTTTTTACATGTCTGGACTGACATTATGAGCAATAGATATTGCTCATAATGTAATAGATATTATATGCAGTAGATATTATAGATTTAGAAAAAGAGTCCAGACCATAAACAAGCTCATATTCCTATTGAGAACCCTTTTGGAACGCGTATGATTTTTCTGCATAGGAGACCTAGAATATACAAAGAGTGTCCGTGGACTTCATTCAATCAGGCCTTAATGAAATGAGGTAATAAGAGTCTGATATCCCGGATACTCCACAGAACCTATAAGAGGTGGTCCGACCTCTGACGTGTACTGTAATCAGTACAGAGGTAGGTCAACTCCTATGCGAGAGCGAAAGCGACACACAATATATGTGAGAATTTTCTTATTTGCATGACATCCCTATCACTTTCTGAGGGGAGCGTTTTTACTCACAGAGGAGGAGAGCAATTTTACTCCTTGGTTATGGAGTAAATTCACTCCTTTCCCAGAGTGAAATGGGGGTGAAACTGGAGTTAGCTATTTCACTCTCTTTTTTGAGAAAAATCGCTCCCCTTTTTCTAAGAGTGTATTAGACATGCAGGCATCTGCGAAGCGACAGATTCTGTGCTAGTTTTTTTTTCTACTCTCGCAAAGCATCGGTTTTAGTACGTTGAGTTCTTTTCAGGTTTGTACGCGCGTCGAGTGTGGGTCTCGGGGCATTATCTTGCTGCTCATCGTTACTTTTACGCGGTCGTGGAACTTCGAGGAGGAATTCGGTGTAGTTGAAGGTGTGCGGGTTGCATTCCTATTTCCTTAATTTTCCGGATTTTTTTTTTTGGGGGGGGGGGGGAGGATTATAATTAAGCTAGTCTACTAGGGATACTTTTTTATTTAGAAAACTAAAAAAGTTTATTAGTCGTTGAGGTGGAGTAGTATGTTATAATGAAAATAGACGAATGATTAGGGAAAAAAACTGAAGGAAAAATAGAGTCGCAGGAAAATGGACAGTAACACGGTGCCAATGCCATTGAATGACTCTCAACCACGGTGAAGTGGCATGTCAAAATGGCGAATAGTTTGATCACGCATCCGCGAGCCCGGGTATTTCATTGACAAACTACTTGTAGATCAATTTTACCGCCCTTCCCACTTGACTTGGCTCTCGGTGAAAGTTACCTCTTCCAGCGGCTCGTCCCCATGTCGATGGGCAGGGATATGTTGATCGGGACAGGATATTGAGTCCATTAAGAAATAAGTATCCTTCCCAGGGGCAGGCTGTGGATGTGAAATCTCTATATCGCTGGAAAGAATGCATAGACCCGCAAAAGGACGACGTTGAAGGAGACCTTGTCGCTTTGGATAGGAAAATGTTGATGGCCGTGGGGGGGGGGGGGGTATACCAAAAAGATAGACAATTTTTGTTGGTCCGGGTATGTCCATATCATTTATTCCTGCAGAAATTTAAGGGAAGCATTAGACGTAAATACTTCAAACAATAATGTCAGATTTTACATGTGCGGACATTGTCACTGGACAACCACCCGAGAAGTGAGCATGCTCACCTCAACCATCACAAAGACCACTGATACGACGACCACGACCACCTAGTTATGATGACTAGTGTAGATTACAATCTCTTGCACGATAACATGGTGTTCGAGGGCAGCGTACACCCTAAGGCACTCTCCGATTAAAAATATAATGCTTGCCTCTTCAGTTATTGAAAAAGATAACTCGGAGTAACTGATCAACGTGTCTGATGAAATCCCGAGTAGAATCACCTACATGCTGAGGAACCAGACCAGTTAGAGTGGTTACCGCACACTAGTTACTCCAAGTCCAGGCCCAAACCAACTCTTTGGTTTGCCCTTAGAGTCGCCTCCAGGGACAGAGTCCCTTTTATTCCTTCCTCGGGGCTAGTGTTGCCGCACATCTCCCTGGACTGGCTTGCATGTTTAGACTAGTGTCAGGTAGGTTGTGTGATACGAATTCCGAACCCGCTACGATGTCCGCCCGCACGATGCATATTTCAACGTAATCAGAAGTACCAACAGCCATTTACAACCAAATTACACCGATGCTTGGTCTCAGCGTGAATGTGCAGTGTGTGAATTTTCCTCTCGATTGGCATAGATCCCCGAAATATTACTGTCGAACCGATGGTGAAGAGGCGGATTTTGAGCTTAAGGGGGTCGGAATTTGTCTCACCTACTCTAGACCTTCGGCAAACCGAAGGACAGGAGCTGTTGTCCTGGAAGGATTCACCCCGAACCTCGGTTCTTCAGAAACTAGAACCCAAGTAACACCTGAATGTTTAATGCATGTTTACCGAACGGTTCATTTAAGGTATTCCCAAGGAAACCTTAACCCAGTTTGCAGTTGAGCCTGTGCACTCTTTCGGATGAGGATTTGCACTAAGGAGTTATTTCTGAGGTGAGCATGGCCAAGATGGTGCAAGAAACGAAACGCGGGGAGAGGATGAATTTATATTTTCAGGGGTTGATACCTCCCTCGAGGGTATTCGTATGCTACAGACTGGAAGGGAAGCTTCAATTCTCCTGAGGGTGCAATGTGAGTTTCTCAGGAGATAAACATTAACAGGCGACTCCTAACGCAGGCAAATCCCCTTCTTCACAAATCGTACACTTTCACCCATCCTTGTTCATTGCTTTGCAAAGCATAGCATAGAACTCTTTAACTGCATTCCTATTCATTAATGTGGGGATATGGCACAGTGTACTTTTTGGAGAGGAGGGACATACATCGGTCGCAATTGCTATTGACATAATGAATGAGTTACTACTTTAGCTCTAGGTTTTCCTTAATTAATAATATGCGAACCCAGGTTACAATTCCCACCTGCCGTATACTTTGGCGTTCGATGTTGCCCTCTGATCCAGTGCCGTGCTGCGGGAGTGGATCCAATGCTGTATATGTTCCCGAACGTCCCATACCTCTTCGTGGACAGTGAAGATCTCCCGGCCTTGAATCGCATCTGGTACGTGGGGCTACCCGAGGATGTCACGCCCCAAGGGGCCAGAAGGATCAAATGCCGCGTGCATCGGAATGCCCTGGAAACGATACGGGGGAAGTTCTGGAACATGAAGACGACCGTCCCCACGCCGAATCAGGGGGATCCTCCGTTCTTCGTTAAAGTGGACTCTTTAGGAGACCTTCCCGACATGGTGGAGGCCGTCCTTTGGGATCCCTCTTTCGTTCCTCCTCCTGCACCTCCGGCTGAAGCGCCTTCGCCACCTCCGGCTCAGGTATTTTCGTCACGTCCGGCTGAGGCGCTTTCGTCGCGGGCAATAATGGAACGAAGAATAGATCTCGCATCGAGGTTGCTTCAGCAGCAGCAGGAATCATACTGGAATGTTCAGCCGATCCCACTCGAGCTCCGAACTCCAAGTTCCCAATTTGATATGCCTCCGAGTTACGAGGAAGCAATGAGATCCTCGGCTCCGCCGATGTCGATGTCAAAAGAGTGAAAGACATACCGATTCCAACCAAGGAATTCCTCCTCTGAAATTCCTTTTCCAATGTTTTTTTTTTCTCTATTGACAGGTTCGTATGGATTGCGATGTAATAGAGCATTATACATTGATTAAGAGTCTGAGACTTCTGGATATCAAGTGCATCGACTCGTCGAGAAAGGGATGAAATCTATTGCAACGTTTCGAATCGGGACTCTCAATTAATTTCGAAAATATTTTTGTTGCTTGCTTTTCTCGTAGACGCGGATGAAAAAAATTCGTAAGCGGCAGCCTATTGTTATAATATATATAATGTATCATGTACTGTGCGTCAAACTTTTTCTCCCAAATTTAAATGGGAAAACTGTAAAAAAGTAATTATAGAAATCTAAAAATTTGCTGCATGAAATCTGTTTCTCATATTTCTTTGAAACTGACATAAGCAAATTCGTAATATTCCCTCAATCCTAGTTCTCTGTTCGCCGAAAAATTGCTGAACCACCCAATCCATTGCAACAGAAGCGAGGAACTGCGACCTTTTAAATGAATTATTAGGATAATAATTATATTCAATTATTTCATCAATTGAAACAAATCTCAGGAAGTGCAAGAGGTAATCGGTGCGCACCTTGTCGTTATCCCTTCCATAGAAATGAATGCTATCGGCAGCGAACGTGTTAAGATGAAATTTTGCAAGTTATTGCTTCGGTTTCCAAGGTTGGGGTGGGGGTGGGAAACAAATGCGGAAATTTGCACTTTTATCTGCATTGTAGTATTGCCTTCCATAGAAGTGGCTTGGAGAAGTGTTTTCGACAGCTGGGAAGTTGTGAAGGCTCCATGCCCAAATATGGGGTGACTCAAAATAAACGCTATCCCTTTTTCTATGGGAGAAATGAAGATTCGTATATTCGAGCAAAAATGATCAGATTTATAAAATCTTGATATTGGACAAATATTCGGTGCTGAGAATATTATCTGGGTTTTTCCCAGAAAATTCTTTGAGCAATGCATTGTCCCGTTACAAGGCTTACAGGTGGATCATTACATCTCAAATGCAGTAATTGTCTATGCTCCATCATCTCAAAATTCGAATAGAGTAGTTTGCAATGTTTGGGCCTTAGACCGAATTTCAATAAATTCATATTTTTTAAGTTGGCTGCAAGACCAAATTTTTTGAGAGGACTCTCAGATGATACTGATATTTTTCGTCAGAGAGGCTTTGTTATGGTTCAATGGCTCAAAAAAGCAAAAACCTTACATTTTGTTTTCCTGCCTAAAAATTGGCGTAGCACGAAGATATGGGCGAGGCAAGCAACAGCGCCCACTATCGGCATACAGAGCCACATTGCGGATGTGAGCAGACCTCTTGCATTCACGAAACTCTTTGTCAAGTATCAGCTGCATCCAACTGTCCTTAAAAAGTTATCGTTAAACAAATTAGAGCGGTGACATTATAATAACCGTGCAGTCAGGAATTTAGCATCTGGGGGTTGGGGGCTATTTTGTACCCCCATTACAGTGGGAAAGGGAAAGGGAGAAGGGCACTTTTGTGTACTGTGAGAAAGCGAGACTTGCGTCTCCATCTCGTGGCAAGGAGGAGAACTTTACAATTCTCTAAAATTTCCAAGTCCATGTTGTATCAGAATGTTGTCGCTACGTTGTCGATGTCAAGAGTGTCAACATTTTTTCAATGTTGATAGCTAATGTTGCAATGACATTCGTAGATGTGTCGCAGCAACATTCCAAGTGAAAACATTGTAGCAATGTTTTCTCAATGTTGTACAGCAACTTGCAACATAGAGCAACATAGGCAACATTTCGGAAACGTTTCATCAGCATACTGTGTTACTTGGGTAGTGGACGAAGGACCTAATGGGGATCAAATCCTGTAGTGGAAAGTGAAGGCCTCAAGGAATCGGAGGAAGTACTTCCAGCCATGCCGAGAGAGACTCGGTGGCAAGCTAGGGGAGCTGAACAATTACGTACGGAAATACAATCTCAATAGAAACCTCCATTAACCCTTTGAATGTCATGGCGCACGTCGGCATTTGACGTTGGCCCAACGCGTGGCCGCGGGACAAGCCTACGAGGGACCAATGTTGGGCCCACCTAGGAAATTTCAAATTCCAATATGGGCCCAACAGTGGCCCAACGTAGGTGGGCTGCCGGGGAAATTGCCCCAATGTGTCACGTGCAACAAACTTGAAGGATGAGAAAATGCACCGGAAGTCTGCCCCTGAATGGAATACATGTAGCAAATCGAAAATCGTGACAGCGACTGCATGCTTGTATCTAAGAACGTAGGAACCATTATGAGCATATGATTAGATCAAAGGTATGAATTAGCTTCAAATTTGGCAGAAACCTTCCATTATATAACCACATTCAGTGTTCAATACAATTGGCTGAACAGATTAAGCTTACTCTCTTCATTAATAAAATACACTACTAAATTGAAACTAAAGCCGAATCCTCGTTTAAAAAACAATCTCACGTTAGTCACTGACGAAGCTCATTTCAAGATTAAATGCTGTGCAACTCATCTGTGGCTGTGTATCTCGGGACATATCGGAAAAAGAACCCCCCATTTTCCCCAGGAAAAGGTTAATGAAGAAGCTTATGAGCATTACCTCGGCGACTTTCAATGTGATCTTGCCCCAAATGCCGATGCATATCACCAGAAGGGACAAAGATCGATATCGCATCCTTCGTCTTCCATATCATTTTCCCTCCTTCAAAGGCATCTCTTTCAAAAGGAATCCTTGAAACCAAGGGATGGCATCGTTTCGGATGAGGTAGCGGATTTTCTAGTTTCTTCCTCCTCGCTGTTTCAATAGCGACCATTTTTCAACTTCCTGGATCTCTTCGGACGCCTTAAATTCTTTCACGGTTTGTGTAGGTAGAATCATATATGATACCTGTATTCAGGATCGAGAAACATGAGAGGATCGACAGAACTCAAAGCTCTTCAACACTTGATCGTGATTACAGGTCATTCCCCTCTTCTGGATGTGGTCTTCATGAATGCATGCATGAGTGGATGCTTCATTCATTGCTTTCTGATGCGACTAAAGCAGTTCTTATATTCGGAGGCGGTGAATATTCATTGACCTCATTTAAGTTCATGCCCCCCATTTTTTTTTATAAACGTAGCAATAATAATAGACAACATGTGTCTAGATTTACCTCTCAAATTTCGCTAGTTTCATTAATGCATTTTATTATTATATTTCAACGTTTTTGTTCATTGCCCACAAAAGTTTTGAGCATTACGGACAGTGTGTTTCTCTTCCGATTGCTTTGCTCATTTAAAATGGCATGTACCCATAATAAGTCCCATCACTCAAGTCCCTATGACCATGAAGCTTCTTCGAAGCAATTGACATGAGCAGGGCGGAGATACCCACTCTCACGCTCTTCACACTGACTGTGATGTTGCACAATTTCAATGTGACGGCGGGAGCTGAGAATGCGACCGACTGGACGTGCACGGCCTGCGAGTGCGAGTCTGCCAGGTTGACGTGTAACACGCCGGACACCCTGGATGCAATCCCGTTTGCCCCAGTGCCCAAGAGTGTCACCGAAATGTGAGTTCCTCAAAGATCATGGATTATCATTATGGTTTCATTTTTCCTCATTTTAAGAAATTTCTTTTGCGTAAATCATACACTCGAGTCAATACGCATCTCAAAACTATCTAATATTTAATAACATTTTAAATCTAATTTTTTGTCTTTCGCTCTCTTAACCCACGGTTGCATGCTGTCCAGATTCGTATAAACTTACTGACCGACATTTAGC
>CAJPEV010001794.1:0-40724 GCA_905338385.1 Darwinula stevensoni | reverse complement strand
TAGGGGAGCTGAACAATTACGTACGGAAATACAATCTCAATAGAAACCTCCATTAACCCTTTGAATGTCATGGCGCACGTCGGCATTTGACGTTGGCCCAACGCGTGGCCGCGGGACAAGCCTACGAGGGACCAATGTTGGGCCCACCTAGGAAATTTCAAATTCCAATATGGGCCCAACAGTGGCCCAACGTAGGTGGGCTGCCGGGGAAATTGCCCCAATGTGTCACGTGCAACAAACTTGAAGGATGAGAAAATGCACCGGAAGTCTGCCCCTGAATGGAATACATGTAGCAAATCGAAAATCGTGACAGCGACTGCATGCTTGTATCTAAGAACGTAGGAACCATTATGAGCATATGATTAGATCAAAGGTATGAATTAGCTTCAAATTTGGCAGAAACCTTCCATTATATAACCACATTCAGTGTTCAATACAATTGGCTGAACAGATTAAGCTTACTCTCTTCATTAATAAAAGACACTACTAAATTGAAACTAAAGCCGAATCCTCGTTTAAAAAACAATCTCACGTTAGTCACTGACGAAGCTCATTTCAAGATTAAATGCTGTGCAACTCATCTGTGGCTGTGTATCTCGGGACATATCGGAAAAAGAACCCCCCATTTTCCCCAGGAAAAGGTTAATGAAGAAGCTTATGAGCATTACCTCGGCGACTTTCAGTGATCCTGCCCCAAATGCCGATGTATATCACCAGAAGGGACAAAGATCGATATCGCATCCTTCGTCTTCCATATCATTTTCCCTCCTTCAAAGGCATCTCTTTCAAAAGGAATTCTTGAAACCAAGGGATGGCATAGCTTCGGATGAGGTAGCGGATTTTCTAGTTTCTTCCTAATCGCTGTTTCAATAGCGTCCATTTCTCAACTTCCTGGATCTCTTCGGACGCCTTAAATTCTTTCACGGTTTTTGTAGGTAGAATCATATATGATACCTGTATTCAGGATCGAGAAACATGAGAGGATCGACAGAACTCAAAGCTCTTCAACACTTGATCGTGATTACAGGTCATTCCCCTCTTCTGGATGTGGTCTTCATGAATGCATGCATGAGTGGATGCTTCGTTCATTGCTTTCTGATGCGACTAAAGCAGTTCTTATATTCGGAGGCGGTGAATATTCATTGACCTCATTTAAGTTCATTCCCCCTTTTTTTTATAAACGTAGCAATAATAATAGACAACATGTGTCTAGATTTACCTCTCAAATTTCGCTAGTTTCATGAATGCATATTATTATTATATTTCAACGTTTTTGTTCATTGCCCACAGAAGTTTTGAGCATTACGGACAGTGTGTTTCTCTTCCTTCCGATTGCTTTGCTCATTTAAAATGGCATGTACCCACAATAAGTCCCATCACTCAAGTCCCTATGACCAAGAAGCTTCTTCGAAGCAATTGACATGAGCAGGGCGGAGATACCAACTCTCACGCTCTTGACACTGACTGTGATGTTGCACAATTTCAATGTGACGGCGGGAGCTGAGAATGCGACCGACTGGACGTGCACGGCCTGCGAGTGCGTGTCTGCCAGGTTGACGTGTAACACGCCGGACACCCTGGATGCAATCCCGTTTGCCCCAGTGCCCAAGAGTGTCACCGAAATGTGAGTTCCTCAAAGATCATGGATTATCATTATGGTTTCATTTTTCCTCATTTTAAGAAATTTCTTTTGCGTAAATCATACACTCGAGTCAATACGCATCTCAAAACTATCTAATATTTAATAACATTTTAAATCTAATTTTTTGTCTTTCGCTCTCTTAACCCACGGTTGCATGCTGTCCAGATTCGTATAAACTTACTGACCGACATTTAGCTTTCGCGATTCTCCGCAACTTTTAAATCAGGATATTTTCAATGTTTGCAGACATCACAAATTAGAGACGTTATGCCCTACCTCTCCGAAATATCTCCAGTATGTATTCCAGATGATACCTAACAGGGTCTTATCTGGTGACTATATGTGGGTCTGTTATTTTTCAAAATAATGAACATCGAATAATTTTCGGAATAGTCGTAAAATATATTGATTACAACGGCTCCTTGAAATGGCTCCCACAAACGTTACCATAATGCATTCCCGAAAACCTGACAACGCATAGGTGAACGTCATGCAGGCCCAGCATTATATGAAGCCATATTGGTTCCATGTTTATGGTCTCCATCCTGAACTTAATACTTGGACAATCTATTTTCATCCTACCGAGAAGGAATCCTTTCAGGTGAAATCTTCTCATGCTTCCCGAATGAAGGCGCATTTGTCATTCACTCATGCGCTTGTTAATAGTTGTTTTACCATTTGCATGCTACAGGAGAAAGCCATCTTGTTCCAAATGTTCACGAACCGATAGCATGCAACTAATGATAATATCAATATTCAGTATACCCTCAGGACCAGAATTTCCTCATTCTCATCCCATTTTTCATACTATTTTTTCTTATTCTCATTCCGTTATTCCTTTTTTAAATCCTGGGTATGATTGTAATATTATCACTTGCACATGAATAGAGTTTACATGAGAGTATGGAAGCATTATCACTAATTTTCCCTTGTTTTTAATCGATTAGGACTTCATTAAAAGCATATTGATAATTCTGAATGGAACACTTTCCAATTCTCTGAAATTGTGAAAAATACGAATTTTTGAAGTGAAACATGCGCGATGACGAGACACACAAAATATTTTCCTTTCCTCTCCGCTTCGCATAAGCGTCGCACAAGCAGCTGGCAGTGGTGCCGCAGAGTTGTCTCATGTCATCTATTTCTTGAGTTCCATTAGCCTGATGGCTCAGGGTTGTCTACAGGAAAAAAAAAAACCTTTTCGCTAAAGGTTAACCCTTGATTTGTCACAAAAATGTAAATGCATGATCTTTTCTTTAAGACAATTTCAGAATCGAATTTCAAACAAATCGATATCGATAGCTTCCAGCATAGCTCTACATTTCTGAAGTGAACATTCCTTTGCTTCAGGGAAATCCGGGACCAGAGAGACCTCGTGACCCTGGACGATGGCGTGCTGTCTGCCTATACCAACCTGGAGAAACTGTACTTCATTTCATTATATTTAAACAAAATCTTTTCAATTTGTTCACTCCTTGAAGTCATGTAACCTTTAGCAAAGTTTGTATTTCCTGGCGGAGAAATCATGAGGATATATGGGCAAATTTCCCAACTACATACATAAAAAATAAAGTTCCTCCAGTGCCACGGTAAAAAAAAGTCGCACAACTAAGGGACATCTGGCTCATTTCGTGCGTAGTCCATAATTGCTTCTCCTCTCGGTGGTTTGAATCTAATGACTGTGAAGAAGTTGTTCATCTCAGGAATATACTGCTGGTAATCTCGATGAATTAAATAATTCTAGAGGGATTGTACCATCTTAACCAATATTTCATCATGAATACCATTTGAATGGGTGACGATCCACACTCAATTTTTATTTTGTTTAAAAAAGGTTCATGGTGTAAACAGTTTTCGAAGACCGGAAGATCTGAACTGACATCCGAGGGTGTGTGGGTGGGCATGTGTCCATAAGTGAGCGTGCACGCACGTTCGCGTCTCGGGCATGATGCGAATTCGTTCGTGTTTATCTCAGAATACTTTGTGTATTTTTCAAATACAGACGCATTCTCAATTTTCTTGTTTGGCAACATTCCGAGGCACTATAAGAACCTCTTGATTGAAGCAAAAAGCAAGGAGGGCCTATCAAAAAGCTCATGCATTTATTTTTCTGCCAGGACAACGATACCGTCCGATGTAAGGAGATTTGGCCCCTTGAAAGTTGTCCTCACGTGAGTCAGTGCGTAATTACCAAGGGAGTATAATTATTTATTCAACGTTTGCAGTGCGTCTTATTGGAGAGTCTTCAGCTCTTTTGTCGTGGAACTCGTGTTTGCATCAGGATCGACATTCCTCATATTCCTTCTTCGACATAGAATTCAGCCGGGGGAAAGAGGAAGCAGTCATACAACCCCAATTAATGAGATAAAGTGGAATTTAAAAAATTAGAGTACATTAACAGGCATGAACATCTTTTTCTGCTGGAATTTTTACGGTGGCCTCATTATTTAGCAAATGTTCGGCATAGTGCTTGACGACTGACATCAGCGGCCAATATTTTCACTGGAATCGACACCGTGCGACTGTTTCCTCTTCCCCCGACTCGACTCCCCGTCTAACAGTAAAATATTCGCCGACTGGAACTCGCATTCGCGTCAGGTGGCGAGGTGTCTTTCCATTGGGGGAAGTGAGTTTCCTAGCCTGAAAGGAAAGCCTTCTCGAGGAGTGCGCTCAAAAAATTAGCCTTATTATTTGGCTTCTATGCGTAACCTGAAATCTATTTGTACTTCTATGATCATGGAACGTGAGTTTTGGAGATGTAACTTTTTTCAGGATTCTCAGGGATTCGGGTCTACGGAGTCTCGGCAACGACACCTTTGCCGGAAATCTCCTTCTCCGCCACTTGTAAGCCAATTGCAGCCAATTAGCCAATTTGCATCTAGTATAAATCTAAGACAGTGGCAGGGTGGAGTGATTAGAGCGGTTTTTTAAGACCTTAAGCAACAATGGGCACAATATTTATCAAAAACATTTTGCTTGCAGCCATATCACAAAATTATTAAGAGCAACAATTTCAGAATTTCAGAAAAAGCAGTGGAGCGGAGAGGCCTGAACCTTAGGGAAATAGGAATATAAAAATTCATTTGAGCAGAGATATTACATGTGATATTCGAGGCTGGAGGAATGACCAAAAGGCCTCTTCCTTATTGCCTGTCATTTAAACTGCAACAATTTGTCTTCAACTTCTTCCACTGGAGCCTATGAAATGTATAAAATTCCTCGGTTTCGAGCGGACTTTGCTCCCTTAAAACCGATCCACATCGGAACTTACGATTGCTGCATCGTTCATTGAAGAAAGCTAACACAAAAAGCCCATTTGAGCAAGTCCGCGTCCCTTCAAATTTCCTGAAACGAGGCCACACGTGAAAGTGAATTCCGTCCCATGTTTTACAGGGACCTGTCCGGGAACGAAATCTCGAGGTTTCCCTGGTGGATCGTCTCGCACCTCAGTTTAGAGCGACTGTGAGTTTCCTTTTCCTCACATGTATTTTGCAAGCGAAGAATGGCGTAATTTCCTTAATTCTGCAATAATTAATACAGCCGCACGGATTAATTACACTAATATTGTGGAAGTTCCTCGATTACCTGACAAAATGTTTCCAGTGGGATCAATAATAAACGATAGCTTCCGGAATCTGCATTTTGTAAGTCAGCGAATCCCCACCGTATGTAGCCCGAAATGCTTTGGCAGAATACCTAGCTATGAGAAATACAACTCTTGGAAAAAGCCGGGATACGACTTCATTTTCCTTCTATTTTTTCCCCCTTTTCTGTCTTTTCTTTTGTCTGGAATAATGAGTAAAGAAGATAAAATTAGAGTGCTTTTTTTCTCTCTCTACTCAGAAAAAAGGGAGGGAAACTGAAATCAAAGTTTTCCAAGAGTGGAAAGTTGAATCGCAATACCCGCCAGAGAAAAGCTGAATTTTTCATAGGAAACACGCCTTCCGGCAGTGGGCGGCTTCCGAGAAGCTGAGTAAATGATGCAGTGGGTTTTCTCCGCCCTCTTTGTTATGTTTCCTAAATCCAGCGGTACAGACAAATGAAACTCCTCCATTTTAAGCGAAACCACGAGGAAAATAACGAAGCCAATGCTTCATAAAGCTTCTCAAAGAGTCATGAGAGAAGCGAAACGCAGCCTATTCACGAAGACCATAATTCCCGCGAAGGACAGCGACCAGAGAAACGCCATCCATGCATCTTCAGCCATCCACAGAAAATGACATCCGAGGAGGAAGCGGATCCGGTTTCGCATCCTCCTGAGACCTGGGCGGATGCGGAAAATCTTTTCGTTCCCTCAACGTTCACGGCGCTGCCTGAGGAAATGAGATTTCACGCGTTCGTCTCTCAATCCTTACCATCAAATGAGAAGGCGTAAATCTCCATACCGCAGGATTCTAATCAGTGAATTCTGAGGACGTGGGATGTCTACCACGCATGTCTGAATCAGGCAACTCGATCGAACTTGTTCGATTACTTCACATCCTTTTCCTTTCGTTAAATTTTCTTTGATCGAACTGCGTCGGCCGCGCTCGTTTTCTTCAGTGTTTTCATCTGCAGCTATTTCGAGCGGGACAAGCGCAACGTAGAATTCGAGGAAACGTAGAATCCCATGCAGGCAAGATTAAGTGGTTCATGAGCTGGAGTTTCTCCCCGATGGATTTCTAAAGGACTCTCCACAGGGATGTCGGCATTGAATCCATTTGTCGCACCGGCCTGAGTGGCGACTCCCATCCGTCGGAAAACGCGGAACTCCTTACTTCGCATCAGATATTCGTCCGTTTTACGTTGTACCCTTCCGATGTTTCCATTTCGATCGACTCACTTTTTCTCTCACAGAATAATGAGGAATATTATTGCCGAACATTCAAGTCCTAAGACCTTTTCGAAAACACATTTGTTCATGAGTTAATGAATTTCATGAAATATTTTTATTATTAATAAAATGAAATTACCGCTTCACGTTGCCTCCAGCATCGATTAACGAACAAATCGCGAACAATTAACGAACCCAGTAGCGTTAACTTTTCCTCCATGGAAATCTATCTGCTTGATGTGCGATTCCGTCCATTAGTTTTCTGCGTTCTTTCCGTGCCCTTCGCGACGGCTGCGGATGAATGAAGATCGCATGATAATGCGCGTTGCCGACAAAATCGATGGAAATCCGGGGGAGAAATGCATTACCTCTCGGGATGATGAATATGCGATCGTGGAATGCGTGGTAGGAATTAAATTAATTCGGCAATATTCTTCGCGATTAAATTACTATCCAGGTTTTCCTTGTTTACTTGACTTTTTTCAGGCCGGAATGAAAACGGCTGGAAAATCCATTCTCTTCTTAGCAAGATTGCAAGATTGACGAACCGGGGGAATTTTCCTCGGAAAGTGACAGCAAAATTAACCGCCTTCACAACGCACTTTTTTATGGAATATTAATTTCCTTATCGATCAAAAACTTTCCCCACATCAACATCGAGTGCAAAATAAATATTTCGAAGAGATGAAAAATATCTGAGCCGATGAGGATATGTTCATTATCTAATATATATAGACGATCGTGACTGACTGACTGACTGAGTGACGCTAATTCTAACCATGTTCCAGAAAGGTTAGAAATCTGAAAATTGGTACACATGTGCCTTTTGGGGTGCAAAGTTCAGAAAAAATCCGACTTTCAGGTACATGCCCTGGGTGTAAAAATGTTTTAGGGAAACGTTTTTCTTAAATATTTTTTGTGACAAATGAGGATGGTATTCAGAAAGTCAATTGGTTGTGCTGGGTTCGGTGGTGTAGTAGTAGCATCTCTCAAAGGCAATCAGGAGGTCCGTGTTCAATTCCCGGCCATTCCTTGGCTTTCTTCCGGCTTTTTTTGCCTTCCATATCTCGTTACTCATTCACCCACCATAACATTGTTTTTGCTTGAGTAAAACGGAGGGACATGGAAAGATGAAACTTGGCATGGACGTGCCTACCGAGACGATGAGTTCAGGAAAAATGAAATATTTTAGATCCATGCCCTGGGGGCATATATTTGTGAGCCGACGTTTTCAAGTATTTTTTTTATCCTGGCGTATTGAGCTTGTGTGGAAAGATGAAACTTGGTACATCACTACCTATTGGGATGCTGCAGAAAACTTCAGACTTTAGAAGTAAATGCCCTTGGGGCACAAATTTCAAAGCGAGATGTTTTCAAATAATTTTTTTGCATCAGGTAATCTGATGAATACGGAAAGCTGAAACGTGACTACTGAGACAAGGAGTTAAATAAAAATGTTAAGTCTCGATACATCCCCTGGGGGAATTTTTTTGAGGCGCGTTGTTTTGAAAAAAAAAAGNCGAATTGGACAGAAATGGAAAGGTGAAACTTGGCACACGTATAAGTGACATGATATTATTGAGTTGAGAGAGTATTCAGCTTTCCTGGTACATCCCCTCCGGGCATAGCTTTTGGGTGGGTCGGCTATTATTAATACAAACATGTTTTTTCACAAGCGAAAAGGGCAAACATATAATATTGAAAGGTTGTGGGCATGTGGTTCATTGAGGATGGATTTCGGTAATAAAAAAATGGTACTTTTCGGTTAAAACGGCTGAAGGAACATATATTGCAAAATAAACTTGGCAAGAACGTGATCGCTGACGCACTGAGCTCAAATATCAAACGTCAAATTTGCAAAATATTTTTGGGGTTCATATTTCTTGGGGACGTAACGTTCTCAAATAAGTTTTCATATGCTACAGAATCGGGCAGAAATGGAGAAGTAGCTGGCGCACGCATATCGGACGTGATATTGATTTAAGAAAAAATTCAACTTTTGTTGTGCGTCTCCTCAGAGCACAGTTTTTGGGTGAGTCGCTTTTCCAAATAATTTTTTTTTCCCGCTAGCAAAATGGGGAAACGTATAAGGCTGAAACTGGGTGGCATGGAGTTCCGTGAGCCTACAATTCAAAACAGAAAAAAATATCGTTAAAACCCATCAGGTCACTTTTTTTCAGTCCCATTTTCCTGATTTTTTTTTATCCAAGGAAACAGAGACAGAAAATGTAAACTTCCCTCAGAAGTACCTGTTTGATGGCTGAGTACAGGAAAAATCCTACTTTTGAAATGTTTCCTTAGCGTAGATTATAGGAGAGAAGTATTTTAAAATGTATTCTCCGCCCTTACAAAAAGGGACACAAGAAAATATTTCAAGTTAGGCACACTAGAAATCACAGAAGTAATGATTTTGATAAAAATCAAGATTTTCGTCCTCATAAGTCACGTATTTTAATGGGGACGTATTTTAAATACGTGTTTGCCATTTCGCAAATAATAACTGAATTAATATCTATTCAAGGTAATGGATCGCCGAAGGCGCGACTATAGCGAGTTTGAAATACGTATATATAGACGATGGTGACTGACTGACGCTAATTCTAACCATGTTCTAGACAAGATGAGAGACTGAAACTTGGTACATCAATAGCTGTTAGATTGCTGACTCCAGAAAAATTCAAACTTCGGGGGTATGTTCTCTGGGGGCTCATTGCGGGGGGGGGGGGCTCATTTTGTAAGCTTAGGTCTAACCCTCAGATGGACGCTTAGGCCTATGCCATTCTCAGGCCCACACTTCCTTCAATAAAACGGAAGGAATATGAATAGCTGCTAGGTTGTCGACTCCAGAGAATGTCCAACTTCGAATGCTCAGGGGGAGTGGGGCGGGACTGATTTCGCAGACCTAGGCCCAACCCATGGAAGGATGCTTAGGCTAATACCACTCCCACACATCATCTTCCTTCAGGGAAGCGGGAGGGTAAAGAAATAGCTGTTTCATTCCATACTAAAGATGAAGTTCGACATAGAATATACGTTCCCTGAGGGGACTGAGTTAGCAGGCCTATAGGTAACCCTTGGACAGACGCGGAGGCCTACACCAATCTTGCCAGACTCATTCGCATTGGAGGAACTTCTCGGCTCATCTGACCGAAATTCCATCTGCCTTACCATGACGCGCTAGGCCTTCGTCCTATGCCGTTGGGTCATAGGTGAATGGAAGGACATGAGTTCACGCGTACCGGTACCCTTGCAAATGCAAATGGGTTCTATTTATTTTTTCTGGCATGGAAACTGTAGAAGAGGTTCCATTAACATTTCGATATAAGGTGGCTATGTCTAATCTACTTAGGGACGCTTAGGCCAATGCTATGCACACTTCCACGAAACGGGAATGTATATCTACGGGCTGCATTTACGAAATGACGCGTTTTTTCATAGACAACTGTATGGAAACTTTAGAAGAGTTTGACAAAGAGACTTCCATAGAGTCCTTGATATGAAGATAATGAAAGAACTCCCCATACAATGGACGTAGTCTATAAAGAATTATTGCGTTAAAACTCTCAAGTGGCTTATGTGGTTCAAATGGCTGCTATTACTCCAACTTTTTTTAAGATTGATGTGCAATCAAGAGTGTGTCGACCGTAGGCAGGAATTGAATACACCAATGGAACCCTAAACGACACACTTAGAATTGTTACTTGGTGATCCTCATGCTACAAGTGACATGACATCACTGAGAATATGTTCTAAGGCACCTTTATTGTAAGGTGCTATCTATAGAATTGAACCCATGATCAAATGAGTTTGACTGCAAGGAGTTTGTTTACCCGAAGGGCAAACAAACTCGCTAGTTTGAAATGGAGAGCCTAACCCCGCGATCTCTTCCGATTCCATTGGCTAGGGAGTTGCGTGGGAATCCACTGGAATGCATCTGCTTGAATTCCTGGATACTCCAAAAGAACTCCCGCCGTCGGGGCTCTTCCCGGAGACCCGCCGTCGAGGGAGAGAAGACTTGCCAGCTCCCGGACAGCATCTGCGGTTAGTTCCTCACTTCGTTTCGAGCAATGGAGGAAAATGTTTTATTATTATACTGACGGAGTGTTGGTGAACTCGAATCTGAGTCGGTTATTTCGGCCTTACCGTTAATCGAACGTCGGTCTGAAAACTGGAATCGGTTTTTCGGTTCCCCGCACGGAAGAACTCCCGCTCCGCATTCCAAGTCGGATCGCGGAAATGACCCTCGATTGATTTTTCCCTTTAGCGGTGCCCGAGGTGAAGGTGCACCCGGAGGTGATCTCGGTGAAGGAGGGCGACGCCTTCGAGGTAAACTGCTCCGCCGTGGGGAAACCCGTTCCTCAGGTAACGTTTCTGCAGTTTTTGGTACTATTGGTATTTTGGGTAAACAATATGTTTTTGTTTCGTAAAGGATTTTTGATGCCGTCAGAAGCTGGTACGGCTCAATGAAACGATAAACATAACTTCTACTCTGGAAATATTTTTTTACGAAACAGAAACAATTGATTGTCTCAGTCTCGGCGGGATTCGGGATCCCTTCTCATTCACATATTTCCCAGGGTTGCAGGACTTATGAGTCCACGTGACCGAATTTTGAATCTGCATATTTCCGGTCAACGTTTCATTGTGGAACGGCTGCACGAAAAAAAAAATCCGTTTTTTTGCGCCAATTTAATTTTTCGAATTCGGGATCGAAACGGAACCGATCCGCTCCTCCAGATCGGACCGATTCGCATAGACAGAAAATATTCGATGACCCAAACTTGGCAAATGTGCTTCGATAGCCAGTTCCTCTCGACTTTGATAGCCCGCAGAATTTACCGGATGCTCTCAGCTTCCCAGAGATTCGGTCGGATTTTGAAAGATACCCTTTCGAAAACCGTCCATGGTAGGGGGAATCACGGAAGTCGCACGAATCGGCTGTTTTTCCGAGCAGATTACCGGTATTATTTGTAATGCATAATAGTGCCCTATCCCGAGTCTTTTTTAGGATAATCCCAGCGGAAAGGTGATCATCTCTAATCGGAGTTTTCATTTATTTATTTGGGATGTCGTACCGAGAAGCCTAAAAATCAACAATCGGGGAGATTGGTTTGACGACATCTGAAAGCTACGATGCCAATTATTTGTTCTGCATTTGATTTCTTCGAATAAAATAAATCAGTCTGCGCGTGACGCGTAAACGCATGCGACATACGTTTCAGTTTTCGCATTTGCGCGTGGACTTTGAACTCCGAACATCAGCAGAGTCATTTTTCCTTCTTTCACGCACAGATCACGCCCGTCAGGGTTTGCCCCTGGATGCTCGTGGGTAGTCCCATCGTAGCGAACGTGTGACACGCAGGAAAGGCTGCGTGTGAAACGGATTCAATTCCGACTTCTCCGTCCGCAGGTTCTGGGCGAGTAACAGCACTGATCAATGGAGAAAATATATCACGAAATTCTGGTGTTCATAGCGCTTCGCACAGCGCATAATTTCGCTCGAGATGCTCGTCTTCCTCGTCCGTCGTGTTTGGGAATCTCTTTCTGCAAAATCGATCAGGTCCCGAATTTTCGCTTGTTGATCCAACGTCATCGCACCATTTCCCATCGATAAAATGGAGGAAAAAAAGAATAAATAAAAAAGGAAGCCTTCCATCTTCATAGAAGAAACTTCGATACCGGATTGCTCCATTTAAAATTTGACGAGGCAAGGCCGAACAGAGATACGCGGCAGAGCCATGATGGAAACTTTATTTTTACGGACCGACGATGAGATGCAATTTATATGTTAAATGGTACATGGTAAATCGACCGTGACAACGGAGTGATGCCTGTCCAGGCGAAGGAGACGTGGCGGATGAATCTCTCCACGTGTGATCCGCTGCGGCCCAAAGGAGGAAATTATTCCCGGAGACTCAACGCATCTTGGTGGGTAGCGGGAGGACGGGGGGGGGGGGGGGGTTCTTGGAAATTCGTTCCTTGCTATTAGAATGAAATTGGTGGCATGGTTGAAGGGAGGATTTTGCGGCCGAGATTTTTGTGATTGTTGGTAGGATTTTCGGTGTGTACGAGGTATATCGATGCCATTTCGGGGATTTGCAATTAATATATTTTTTTAAGGGCTTTTTTTTTATGTTCAGGAACAGTTGGATGTATCATAACTTTCTTGCCTAATCTCGTTCGAGGTGGGAATTCACCGCCCTGCGTCGCGTTCTGCTCTAAATTTCTTAGGATGACAAATTACCTTGACAAATGCCTAAGGGAATTGCGTTAATATAACGTTGGCCTCGAGCATAATTGGAACCATGCCAATTACCAACTTACCATAGACCTACCTAAGTCCTTGTCCCGCTCATAGAGACGCAAGTAATCTCTAGAAAATGAAGAGAGAGTGGCACTGAGAGGGAGAAGCAAGAAATCCCTGGAGAAATCCGAGAAGCGCCTTTAGCCTGGGGAGGCAACCTACCTTGAAAAATACATAAGAATGTAACGGTGATCGCGCAAGCCGCGCATTCCCCAGGGCATTCTCAACTCTCGAAAGTTCGGCTTCTTCGTGGAAATGATGCACTCATGACTTCAGTTACAATTGCTGTTGGACTCACAGGGGAAAGGGGAAAAGCGGGGGGGAGGCAGACGGCTTGAATCGTTTCGGATGCATCTCGTCTCCGTCGTCATTCCGATTACGGAATTCAATCGGGTTTGGAGCTTAACGGCTTCAGAAGTCCCACATTTATCCCATCTAAATGTGCAAACCTATAATTAATTTTGAAACACGTATGCACGTCTCTACATTTGAGTTATTTGCAGTCGCACTTCTTGGTCGTGAAGTTCTTCTCGCATTTTGTAAAAATCTCTCATGAATTCAATTTCCAGGGGGAATAGACGCGGCTATGAATTCTGATGTTCCAAATGCAGGAGATTCCCGGCGATTCCTTGTTTTGTTTTGAACCTGGAGACGAGCATACTCACAGCATTATCCAGAAATGCGACTGACTTTTAAATTTACTCATAAAATCACCTGTTACCCATATGGGAAACTTCGAAGTGAAAAAAAGTCCCTTATGCGAAAAGGACAAGTTTCAATTCTCTTTCATGATCATGAAATGGTCATGAAAATTACATGAAGCTAACATATGTTCTACAGTAGTTTGGAGACTGAGGGTGGACTCCGTAGCTACCCTCCTCATATCGATCGCCTTCTTTTATTCTCGATGAACGGGATGTTATCCTCTCTTCATTAATTACATTCTCCAAGCATGACTAAGAGCAGAGTAGAACTTTCAAATGCATTAATTTGAAAAACGAAAACAATTAACGCGGAGACGATTTGAAGTTTTGCCTCACCCTTCCTTTTTCTTTAAAAAAGAGGAAATGCCTTGCTTGTGTGCAGCTGGCTTGGATATGGGGAGTGGAAGACACGAAAAGGAAAGCGGAGGAAAATCTGGTGGGAGAATTCCTAACAATTCGCATCCCTTCGGCCCGATGGAAGGACCACGGACAGAACCTGACATGCGTGGCCACCAATGACGCGGGCCGAAATCAGGCTCATCTCACGCTCAATATCTCCTGTGAGTCTCCGCTGTTTCGTATGCCCTGACCCGCAGCCTACACTTTTTAACCAACAGGTAAGATAAACTTACCCCAAGTGGCAAGGGACTATGAATCGCAGCTTTTTGACACTTTGACGTCCATTTTAATTGGAAATTATTTCGATGACGTGGCTTTTTTCATGGGAGTCCAAAGTAGAAAATGAGGGGTGAATTTAGCTGAAACCTGACTGTGCGGCTCATATGCACCAACCCATAATTTGACTTTCGTCCCAACCCTATATGGGTTCAACAGTTGACAAAGCAGCTAGGCACTAATAATATGGATGAGGTACATATGGATCAATTTGACCCGAAAAGTTCGAAATGAGCTGCAATATTGGGCTAGTCCTGAGAAGTATTGGTTGTTTCCTGCTCCTACCAAAAGGCAAATACACCTGCCTCTCATCAAAGTTTTCAGTTGTTTCTTCCAGGCACTCATATTATCTTGTCACCGTGAATATAACACTCACTTTCGACCCGACTCGGCGAATCCTATCTCGCGTTGCTGAAACTATTGACTATCACATTGCAAGCAGTCACATGCCTAAACCTAGGCCTAAGCCTGGAATTTTTTACATCTTACCTAAGGTACAAAAAAGTGACTTCCCTGATAGACTCATTGTCAGTATTCCGGGGACATCACTAGAAAAAGACTTCTCATTTTGTCAATCTCCACCTCGCCTAGCTAAGAACCCACTTACCACATTCTTCCGGGACGGCGTTGATTTCTTATCACATATGGAAGACATCAATAGGAAAGGGGTTACTACTCGCTACAGTAGAAGTTCAAGCCTTATATATGTCGCACGCAAGTTGACCCTGTCGTGCAAGTTAAATTTGCATGGTAACTCATCGTGCAAGTTGAACTTGCACGGCCAAATCGTCCTGGGATAACTTGAGCAGTCCATCACAGTGTGCAGGTTGAACTTGCATGGGCCAACACTCATTCATTTTGAACTGGATTGCACATTTTGGTGCAAGTTCAGAGAAGCACTGCATCTCGGTCAGAATAATGGCTTTCTGTTACTGGCACTTGTTTTATTTTCGAGCCAGTATCGTATCGTCAGTAAAATATCGATCAATTTAAAATAAATATATAAATATGCGAAACGGGTGACGAGACCGTAGCGTTTTAAAGAGGCATTTTTCATTGATTTTCCCTGAACATTTTCGCAAGTCAGAAAAAAAAACGATGCACAACAAAACTATGCATTTACTAAGATCTCCTATTAGTTTTTTTGCGGTTGAAATATTAGAACGATATCGAAAACCGTGCAGCAGCTCATGACAGGGCAAGAAAAGGGAAAATCAGGTAACTGTGAAGAAATAGGAACTTTTTGCCATCTCAAGATGCCTAAGCACTCGATGAAATGTGGGAACTGCTAATGGATAATTTATTTTTTCCATTTCTTGAGATTGAAAGATCAAAAAAAGAAGATACGGAATTGATTATGCCAAAACCCAATGACGACATGCATCGGTTTCATCAGAATCGTTCGACGCCGACAGAGACCGAACGGTATGCCAACGTCGGATAACGTATCAAGTGAACCCCTTTCCAGCAAACGAACGCTGCCACGAAGCAGACATATATATGGCGCAAATATAACATTTGCGTTCGTGTCTCTCACGATCATAGGCGTGCCATTGCGAAAGCTGTTCCCAATCTAGAGATTCCGTAGAGGCATTATAGTAGCTCCAATTTTAAGGTTTGGGGCGCGGAGAGAGACCCGGAGGATTGAGGGTGTTGAATTCGACCGAAAAGTTGACTTTCTTTTAAATTCAGTGTCTTAGTGGGCAAGTTCATACCAAGTTTTGGCTGACCGTATCCATTTGGCTAAAGCAAAAACAAAAATTATTAAAAGCATCCCTAATAGCACATAACATTGAGTGAACATCGATTCAACGTTGGTTCAACGACCGGGTGTTGAATCAACGTTGAGGCAATGTTGTTTCAATGTTATGTGCTACAAGGGATCTCCCCCCAAATGTGTGCCTCCATGAGCATTTACCTCCAAAGTCTGAGTTTTTTTCTGAACTCAGCATGCCAAAAGTTACTCATGAATCAAATTTCAGGTTTCTCCCTTAGATGGATGATGGTTAGATTTAGCGTCAGTCAGTCACTCATGATCGTTTAGATATAGGGTGAGTGAAAAGTCGCTGAACGAATTTGAACAGCTTTAACTCAGCAAGGAAGACATTATTTGCAAACGGTTGCATCCATAGGAATGAGCGTGTTCTAATAACAAAAAAATGCAACGTTGAAAAAAAGAATTAATTTGGCGTAAGAACAACTGTAATTACTGACCATGATATTGAGCACCATCAAGCACGAGCACCGTCACCGAAGGACAATTCCAGCAATATTTTCAGTGGTGCGTTCCTTCAGTTCAATGATCGGGCGCGAATTTTCGGCAGATACCCGGTCTTTAAATAAAACCCTGCGGCTAGAAGTCGAGTCGAGTTAGGTCCGACCCGGCCCTATCCGCCTAACTTCAAAGCAAAACTACGCTTCAACTCGGAAATATTTATTTCACAGATAGAGAAGATATTAACGATGGCGAAAGATTCCTCCAAAGACATTTCATCGCTTTAATCAGAAAACCATTTGGAGAAGCAAAATTTGACAGAAAATAGTCGCGAATTGGGCGTCCGTTGTAAATAACACTTTCATGTAGAAAATTTTCCTTTTCGCTTTGTGCAGGCTCACCTCTTTTCTTATTGGAATTTCGTGAAAATGTCCATGTTGTTTGCAAATGTCAAATAACACACGCTCTTTCATATGCAAAAACCAATTGCAATTAATGCCTTCCTTGTTGAGTTATAGCAGTTCAAAGTCGTCCAGTCACTTTTGACACCCTTTAATTTAAATGTTTCGAAAAGAATGTTGCTATATTGCTTATGGTTCTGACTGCCTCAAGTGAAAGTTTCATCTTCAGTTTCTTTATAGGGTGCTAATACATTATGACTTTTCTAGCCCCATTTTCTACAGATATTTGGTTATCATTAACTGCCACGTTATTATTCGAATATTTTATCCCATGGCAGTCCCAACTTAAAATGTGGTGTATGCAAAACCAAAAGTCTCAGAATAACATGGTACTTTTTGTATAAAAAAAGAATAACATTATCCCTTAGTCAAAAGTCAAAGGACAATAATTTTTCCTTTTGATATTTTTTCCCCCTTAGTCTTCGTGAAACACATGAAATCAAATTACGCTAAATGAACATGAAATAAATAGCGCGTTCATTATCTCCTTACATGAATTAGTTCAAAACTCCTGAGCATTTCAGAGATGACTGCCTGACTTCCTGAAGGAAGATGAATGTTCGCGTGGATTATTTTCTCAATGGACCACCCGGAAACCCTAATCGAAATGGGATGGGGGTCAGGTGAATGGTTGTGATGATTTCATATGGAATGACCCGTATCCCCTATGTTGCCAATCGGATGGAAACCGCGCAGACCTGCCTCGATTGTCGCCGATGAAGCCCGAGAATAAGCGCATATGCTTTAGGGTGGCGGCAAACCCACCCGCGACGTATGGAATGACCCGTATCCCCTATGTTGCCAATCGGATGGAAACCGCGCAGACCTGCCTCGATTGTCGCCGATGAAGCCCGAGAATAAGCGCATATGCTTTAGGGTGGCGGCAAACCCACCCGCGACGGTTCGGTGGTTCTTCAAGGATAAGCCCCTCCAGGAATCCGGGCTCTTCGGGATAATCCAGGATTGCCTCCCCGCCATGCCCACTGAAGAGAGCACTTGTGAGTATTTCACGAAAAGTAATTTCTATGAGTTCTTATTCGAAGGAAGCCTGGGGCTCAGTCCAACCAGAACGGCGGGCAAAAGCGATTGTCAAAAGTAAGATTCAAAAGAGTTTTGAGGTTGGAAATATTTTACTTAGTCATTAAGAAATTCCAGATGTGGACCGATAGAATGAAATATGTTCCTTGAAAACCTTATTTTCCTCATTGCAAGCCTAATTCACATAGCCCAGAATCTTACTTGGACATGATCAATTCCCATATCATTAATATCAAAAATGATATTTGTTGGAATCTGACGTAATTCATTATATCGATGATCAGCCTCACATACCATCATTATCGCTTCTCTCCGTCGTGCCTGAAGGCTGCGTTAGATCGGTCCTGGCGACGTACTCTCACAACGGAGTATACACGTTGATGGCAGAGAACGCCCTCGGGCGTGCGAACGGGTCCATGGATGCCCGGTTCACGCAGCCGGCAGATCTGGCCCAGGAGCGGGGACGCATTAAGTCCCATCACTTCCCTTTCCTCGAACCAGGCTTCAATGGCGGCAACCACGAGAACCAGAGCAGCTCCCCTGCGAAACCAATGATGGACCTACTTTGGGTCTGTGGATTGTGTGTGTATACGCCTCCCAAGCAGCATGTTTACGTAAACAAGACATCAATTCTTTGCAAACAATATACATTTCTTGCAATTGCCATGAAAATGACATCACGTTTACGTAAAATTTACGTTCCTATATTTACGTCACCAAAGTGTACGTGTATTTTATATAAATTAGACGTCGCTCCATTTGACGTGAAGTACATGGTATGAAGTTTATACAAAATTAACGCCACACCATCCATATGAAACTTCAGTTGACCATCCCGCAGTTGCGGTACCAAGATTCCTCACTAGATGGAACCCTTGCTCCCTGCATCCTACAAATCCTATTAAGTACTGGCTTTCCTGATAGAAAATTACATTTTCTTACTATCCTTGCACTATTTATTATGCAATCTATGAATATATATATGTAAAGCATAAATTATTATACATATATTTTTATAATATAAAACTTAGGGAAGCATTAAATGCTGAAGTTAAGCTTCATATTACAGCAGTGCGCGGAATTAGGGAGGAGTAGAATCCCACCTCTGCAAGTACTAAATCTTCTCTACCCTAAATTGGAGAGAGCTCCTCTGAACATCTATTCACCTTCCCTAGGTTCCAGTACGGGAGGAGGAAGTGGTACGTCATTTTGGTGCTCTTGAGTGCTGATGAGAAATGTACTCATCCAACCACCCATGAGTTCTAAAGTATGGAATGGGAGATACAGTATATCAATTCTTTTCAAAGGGGCTGATTGGCTCGTTAAAGACACATGAAAGCTAGGGGGAAATTAACATAAATCTTACCTAAAATCTCGTAAACATACTCTTGGGAATGCAAACGGGCATGTCAATTTTACGTAAAATTGACGTTAATTTTATATCACCGTTTACGTATCACAGAGGTGACATTTACGCAAACATGATGGCATTATCTTGACAATGGTTTGCGTGAAAATGATATGAAGCGGACAAAAAATGTACATTCATTTTACATAAAATTAACATAAACATGCTGTTTGGGCTGTATGTGCGTGTGGATAAGGGGGGTGCCCGAAATCGCGTTTTCGCGAGGCATAAAACCGGAAAGATTTTTAAACGGTGCGAGAAATGCAATTGAACGAATCGAATTAACTAATGGTTCATTGACGCAAAGGGAAATGTTTGCCCACATCGAGCAACCGTTAGGCCTAACGAATTCTGTTTCCAAGCGCATGCGTTTTCTGCAAATGTATCGTTCGGAACAATGACCACAACCTGCACATTTTGATGCAATTATCGACGATATGACCGCGAGATGCTTCGCGGACGACTGGCAACACTTGGCGAAATTCATCCCCCAGCAAAACTACTTGGCCACCAACAACAGACCGCCATCGCCATCGAGTCTCGCAAAGCCCATTCGATCGCCGCGAGCGCTTCAACGGGAGCCATCGGCGCTTCGTCACAATCCATACGAAAATCCCACACCATTCAGCACGTGTTGATTGGGTGTAGAATGGTGTTGAAGAAGGTGCTGGAGTGACCCGAAACGGTGCTGGAGGGTGTGGTAGAGGTGTTGGAGGATGCCGTTAGGTGGTGGATGGTTGGGGAGGTGAGTGGGAAGTGTTCAAAGTCTTGTAGAGCCAAGGGGGTTGGGATGAAAAATCAGTTTGCCCCTTCACCCCAATTAGATGAAAATCGACAATCGGAAAGTATTAACGGAATTTGTGTCCAACTCTCGCATAATATTGCGTAAGCAGTGTGCAATGTGATGAAGATACTATTATTAGTAATTAGTTTAAATCAGGAATATCAACGGTTCCTGTGGTTGCTGCATAATATTTACATAATATTAACTCGCTCCCTTGCGTTGATTTAATGTCACGCTGAGCCATGCCAAGCCATTTCCTGCAACATTTCCCCAGATAAGAAAAGATCCTATGTAGCTCTCCTCCTGAGGAAGGGATTATCTCGAGATATGTATTGCCTTAACCAAGAGTCATCACCTATTTATTGGCTGGAGATTATGCCTTCAGAATGTCGATGCAGTCAAATTGGCTTTCACCCATTATTGACTGCTTAGGCGAAACGAATACATGGCGATGAGGAGATAGATATCCAACGCGTAAGATGCTTTTGGAATTAAAGAGAACTCCCAGAAACACTTTTAAATGGCCGCGCAGCTCTCTATTCCACCCACTCTCCAGCGATGCCCTCCGACTATAGCAGTACACTTGTTTCCATTTGTTTCATTCGAGTGAGGTGAAATTTGGCGACATGTATTGATTGCTGCTCTGTGCGAGTCGGATTCCAAGTGCACTTTTCCCCTCTGCATACATCGGCGTGTGTTGAAACATGCATTCTGATCCTTTCCACGAAAGAAACCGTGGCGAAGTCGGAATGAAGTCGCGCAAATCCATTCAACAACGGCTAACCCAGTGTTTGAATTTACTTTCACGAGAAGTGACCCTCTTGTGCCTTTTGAACACTTTCACGTTGATTTCCCTTTTGAGAAAATGAAGGCATCTAGCTGAATGTTATCTGGAGACACAGGAGTCCTTCATTTTCTGAAGCAGTAAGAGGCATCGCCTGAAATTCTATATTGAGGTGAGAATATTACTTGATTTCAATATTTATTTTCATACACTACATGTACAAGAACTTGCTGCTTTCATATGGTTCCAAAATCATAGAATAACGGAAGGCACAGTGACTGGAGAGCTTACGAGAATTTTGAGTTTTTGGATTTCTTCTGAAGAGATCATATGCCCGTCATTCTTTTGCAAGCGATCAATCTATCATGACTATTTCAATTCGTGGTGTTCCAACAAGTTGGAATTTCAGCACCCAACCGAATCAACTCTGTTGCACCAACACGTGTTGAAAGGGTGTGGGATTTTCATGAAGGAAATGATGTCAGTGACTCGAATCCTCATATGAATTTTGCGCGATAAACGGCATGTTTTGTGCGTGAGTAGATCCAATGGCAAGTCGAAGGCCGTGTGACACGATCTATCTCCAGGCAGCGGAAATGCAGCAATACCAGTTCACCCAGCGCTTATTTCAGTCCTATACCACGCAATATGCGAACGAGAGTCATATACAGAAATGTTTACCAATGCCACCTGGCCCGTGGATGAAGATACAACGATGCACTTTCCGCTACGAACTTAAATGCGCCGCTGCATTTAAATCGCTTTACCTGCATCGTAAACGTAGCGTTGAGCATACGCTAGTTCCTAATTTTTATTTAGAGAAGGATCGACATCAAGAGGTTGCAGGCTGATCGTAGCCGGGTGATAGACCACGTCGGATATCATGAAGCAGCATAGACTGTTACCGGGATGATAAAAAAATCGTTGCCCGAAGGAAGAAAACGTGTTTGTGCTGTTATGCTGCCTGATAGACTCGCAAAAACTGCACACGCGTTAACAGCCTCACGTCGCTCTGCGGTTTACGCAGCCCTACGCTGCCTCCATTCCGCTCTCTTCTCGACACTCACCTTGCTATATTAGTCAGCGGTCATTGCAGACCTACGTCGTCTCCTGTTTCCGTTCTGCGTCGCACCACTTCCAGAATGCTAAGCTATTTAATCCATCCTCCCTAGCCTATGACCTGGAAAGGTAAAACGTTGTAGGCCAATCAGCCACATACCACGAATAACCTTAGTATATTATATCGTTTGGATTCTTTCCATTTCCTCGCCTGAAGTATGTCATCACCGCAGGGGAAATCATGAGGCAATTTAAGTTATCTTTAAGTTATCACTTTACATAGAAATAGTATTTTTTTAAATAAGGATTTTCCAGCCATTTTCACAGCGAATTCAATTTCCTAGCGAATTCTTTCTCTTTCTTGGTTCAATCTAATAATATAGACGATCGTGATTGAGTGACTTAGTGACTGACGCTAATTCTAACCATGTTCGAGAAGTTGCAGAAACCTGAAACTTAGCACAGAAGTACCTATTTGGATAAGGAGTTAAGAAAAATTCTGACGCTGGAGGTAAATGCCCTGGGTGCGAATTTTCTGAAGGGGACGTTTTCAGTAGATTTGTTTGCTTCAGGGCACAATTTCTTCCAAATTTATTTTTGCTCTAGCGAAAAGGGCACATATAGAAGCCCACATTTTGCATGCAAATACTTCACTTTGTATCAATATCATTGAAATTTACACTTGTGTGGTTTCTTGCCTCGGGCATATTTTTGTGTGAGAATTATCTTCCAAATACATTTTCTCTGCAGGAAGCTTCAACACGTGGAGACCCACCTTGTGTTTGCACAATAGAACCTGTTGAGAATAACAGTTCCACAATATTGGTACAATAAGCTACTTCCAAATTTTCTATGGCAGTTAAAATTCCAAACTTTGTAGAATATTAATCCATAAAATTTTAAATGATTAATAATGATGTTTTCTTGTTAATTTAAAATCTGTTAGTCTTCTCTGACACATACCATAAAAAGGGTGTTTATTTAAAAAAAATTACAGTTTCCAAGTTCAATATCTCCGTTACGGAAAGGCATAGAACAGTGAACTGTTAAGGGAATACACAGGGGATCATGGGATTTTATTTAATACTTTCTTTTGCAAAAGTTTTTAGATTTTATTTTTAAGATTCTAAGGCAAACTCTACAAATGTTTCCGTACAAGCTGAAACATGTCAACGAACTTACTCGACCAGATCCCAAGTCTGTGACGTGTCTTCCTTTTAACTTGCAGGTGATTTTAATATCATGCTGCACCTCGTTCGTCGTGATAGGCATCCCCATCTGCGTCCTCCTCGGGATGAGACACTTCAGGAAAAGATCTCCAAGGTGAGAAGCACGCATATCTATCATGTCTAAGTCCTTCCGCAACTAGGCGCTCCTATTGCAGTGCAAACTGATTTCTTCGATGTTGCCAGCATCCATTTTCTTCCAATGTTCTTCGTACCGCTCGTAATTTTCTTCTTTCTAATATGGCCTTTCTCCGACATAAGGAAATGAAGAAGCAAAGGAAATGAAAAGAAATATTCATGAAATTTTTTTTCGGAGATTCTCCTGCCAGCAGAAAATTAAAAGGGCATAAAAGAAATTTCCTAGAATAGGCATAATGTGAAAAGCTTTCTGGCAATACTGTGATTCCCAACTGCAGCGAATAATGATTTTCTCTTTGGATTCTCCTCCAGAAATGGATTGGAGGTAATGCAGAAGAAAAGGGAATACGTCCAACTGCGCCTCCTCCGGGCCAATCTCCAATGCGACTCGGACGACAAGAATGCGACGTCGATTGCAACGACGGACCCATCGCACCTCCCTCTCGTGGAGATCCCCTTGCACGCCTTGGAGTTGAAGCAAATCCTAGGGAAAGGGAACTTCGGCGAGGTTTATTTCGCCATTTATAATTTCATCCCAGAAGGAGGGAATGACCCGGAATCCTGCAAGGTCGCTGTGAGTGTTTTTGTGCTGGGGGATTTCCATATCTCGAAAACACGATTGGTGTTATATAGGGGCAATACTGGATTTTGTTGCAATTGCGTTAATTATGAAAAGCAAGGAGAACATTTTTGGGAAATATATAGGCTCATAAATATTGCTTAATACGTGCTTAGTGCTATGGAAGCTATTCACGGATAGGGTGGTTGTGGTTCAGGAAAGAGAAAAATAAAATAAATAATTGACGTCGTAAGAAGAAAACGCCTTAGCTCGATGCTGCCAGAAAGGTTTTTAACGTTATGAATGCAAGTCAAGCCGCTATTTCAGGCCTGAACAAGACCTAGCTTAATTTGAAGTAACCCTCTTTCGGCTCGAGTTTGTCTCTGGGTCGTAAAATTATTTTATATTAACATTTTAATCACACAACAATGTATTTAGTTGCCTCGTTTTAGTGGCGCCTGGGGCGCGTTCTTGCAGAATGGAAAGACATGCCTCGTAGACGTACTACATTGTATGAAACCAATATTATTTGTAGTTCGGGTTGGAATGGAGAAAAACATTCCTTATTTCATTTCTTTGTAATTGCTGCACAGAGGAGGGAAAACGATCGTGCTTGAGTCCGGCTTGAACGACCTCTATGTGAATTCTGCGGGAATGGTTTATAGGCTCTAGGTTGACGCGCTAATGTGCGCTATGCTCTACCATTGGAACGTATGAAAAGCAGGATGAAAGGACGTGGACTGCTTCGGCTTACGTGTCCCAGTAGCTGTGTCAGTTCATATAACAGGTCTGGATCATATTTGGTACGCAACTTGCCCAAAATAAATGGGAGAGGGGACAAGGGTGTCTCGAAAGTAAAATAAGAAGAAACTGAACGATAACTCATAAAACCAAGTAAGTACCTGATATACGTCTCTGAAGGTCATAATGCAACACCGAAAGATGAAAAATATACGACTTTCTCACTGCAACCACGGGGGTCATCACAGAACAGATTAGCGATCGTTCCTTCTCAGTGAGGGAAAGCTGCATTGAAAATGAAATGATAATAGGATTACTTTGAATCTGAGACGTATTGATTCAGTCCAGCACGATGAGTCGCTTCAGGGAATCAATAAAACCTACTACATAATAAGAGTAGAAACGCTAATTTTTAAAACGTATCAAATAGGAAAATTTTGTTCCGTTGCTGTGGCAATCTGACTCCAGTGGTGACCAACAAAGCAAACCTCTCTCTGATTTGTTAAAAAAATTGATTTTCTCCTAAACGTGACTTCTTCATCGACTTTAATTCTAAAATTGATTTCCTGATTTATATAGAGTCATTACTTTGAATTGAAAGTGGCCAAAACCTGCATCCCCAAATTACTCCGGGCTCTTCCCATCATTATTGGACAGGTGAAGTTCCCAAAGGAGGGGATCGGCGAAGAGCACAAGCAGGATATCCACCGGGAGGCGCAGATGCTGGCGAAAATGCAACATCCCAATATCATCCGGCTTCTTGGGATAGTTAGGAGCCAGGCGATTGGGATCGTCTCCGAGTTCATGGCACTTGGTGACCTTAATGGCTTACTCAGGTATATTTCCGAGACGAATTCATAACTGCTCTATTCCAAAAAGTTTAACTACGATTTCTCCAAAGTAAAAGTGCTACCATGGATTGCAACGGAAATATTATGAATACAAATTTCCTTGCACATTGTGAGCATAAACCTGAGGAATTTTCTTACTCTATAAAAAAAGTTACGCCTCTTCTACGGCGGATGGTTCTCATAAATATCAACCACCGGGATTGAACGACAGGTGGATTGCAGGAGGGAGATGGTGAGATTTGAACCATGTACACTTTCCCCTAGCGTGCATTTAGAATCAGGAGAATATATCCTGTTTAGTGCATTCAGAATCTAAGAATTAGGAATCTAAGAGCGTATTTTTCTGGTACATAGACATTTTTCCAGATACAAATCCACCCTGAAGATGGAAATTTTGCCTGGGGGGAAGGTCTCTGGAACCACGCAATACTTTTCTTTGAAGAATTTGCCTTAGAAGTCTTGGATTAAATGAGGACCCATTTTTCTCAGCAGTTGGATGAACGAATACAAATTTCATTCCGAAATATGCTGTTTAATTGTCAGACTCGGCATGAAGAAGTTAAATATTCTGTTGTCATCCCTTGACTCCACCTCATTAATTGCTAATTTTTGAGGAACTTGAAATTTAACAGGATATTAACTGGAATGAAGCAAAATGAACTTTTTAATAAGGAAGGCATGAAGAGTCGCACTGCGTATTTTTCCGTAGGAAACTAGACCCGAAATCAAATATTTTTGGAGTGGAGAGAGGAAGCGAGGCGCAGCTGGGTAAACTGGGACTGGAGGACTTGGTCCACGTTGCGATCCAGGTTGGGTCTGGTCTCAGGTACCTCACGGATCGACACTTCGTCCATCGGGACCTGGCAACGAGGAATTGCTTGGTCGGGGAGAACCTCACGGTCAAGATCGGGGACTTCGGCTTGTCTAGGGACGTCTATAGCTCCGACTACTACCGGGTTCGTGGCTTAGTCATCTTGTGGTTAAACTTTTATGTAATTTTACTGGTGGTGGTACAGTCAGTTTTTCATTCTTTCAAAAAAGAATTATCCGTCGTCCCAGTCGACGTCACGTTCATGTCGTCCGAGTCATGTTGGAGATTGGCCTGGATAAGGCGTAGCTGGACGTCGTCCATTTTCTCTTGCATTACCTCCCATTCCTTTACGGATGTGAATGCAAGGAAAAAATCCTCATCCTCTGCAGTTGCTAATAACAGTATTGTCAGGAAGCCCTTCACGTTATGCCCATCCAAGGAAATCCCTTCTTCGTTCTCTTCAATTTTCTGCTTACAGGGGGATCTCAGAAAATATTTTCTAAATATACAGAGTGGCCCAAAAAATGGGCACTCTTTTCAACGCGCATTTCTGGTGTAATGCTTTCAATGACTTTTTTGTGGTTGAATGTAACGGGAAGAAGGAAGATTCAGATTTTCTCAGACTTGAAATATCTTGAAGGATGACCTAGAAAAAATTGGTTGCATTTCTGTAACCAAAAATCGGCGTTACGCTCACCAACTCGACCCAGCATTCACTCGACGTCCCTGCACTCACGAGAAGAGGAAGGGACACGCTGACCTTAGCAGACGTCGCGAGGCTGATTGGATGTGCCTGCTAACATATGCGGTCGGTGAGCGCAACGCCGATTTTTAGGAACCGATATTCAATCATTTTTTCCTAGGTCATCCTTTAAGATATTTCATGTCTGAGAAAAGCATATTGTAGCTGCATCTTCTTTCTTCCCGTTACATTCAACCAGAAAAAATATATCCTTAAAAGCATCACATCGAAAATACGCGTTAAAAATAGTGCCCTTTTTTGGGCCACCCTGTATATATTTTTAAAATTTCTTAGCTTCTTTACTTCCTCATGCTGGAGAAAATGCCTCTATGATGCATGGAGTAAAACATGGGCGCCATCCTCTTATTCTACGGATGTCCGAATGATATATCTCCACATCCCACCAAATCGATAGATCACTGCCAGCTAACATTTCAATTTCACCTCATTTAATGATATCAGCACCAAATCATCTCACGCAATGAAACAGAAGATCCTAACACTGACACCTAGAAGTCAGGAACCTGATATAACTCCGGAACGATATCTGGCAACACTGGAGGATGGGACTGGGTCCATCACGCCAAGCCTAAATTAACTGTAACTAATTTCAATTGTCATGGCAAGATGGTGCCCTGAATGCAACGAAAATGGCTCATTTCGTCACCTACGTGTCAATATCTTTCGTGTGGTAGGTCTCTTTCCTCTGAAACTCCCCAGGAGTGGCTACCGAGGGGAAGAGAAAAAAAATTCCGGAATGAAATTACAACTTTTGAAAAGCGAGATTCAATGATTTCCACAACCCCTGGGGGATGTAGCTTCACATTTTTGCAGTGATTCTGTGTTGAGGGAAAGAGAAATATGCCAAACTTCGTTCCCGGTGATGCTCTTAGAGAGGAATACAAGACTGTTGAATGTTGTCGTAGGAAGGGGTTGAAGGAAAATAATAGGCGCTATAGCGCCTATTTTTTTATTTTATTAGATCGTCAAGCACTGAAGACGCGATCACAAGGAATATAAACATTAGGGAAGAAACGAACCAGAAAGTAAAATCGATAAACTGTCACTGTTATGACGTTGCGTGGATGGATGTGGACGGTATTGTGACCTTCTCAGCCTAAGCCTTTCCTCCTTCAAGTCTGACTCGAGTCAGATCGATACAGTTGCTTTTCCCCCACCCATTTCCTTTCTTCAAAACCTTCAGGTTAAAAATTTTTAACTTTCTTTTCCTTCTCCCCTGCCTTGTAGAACCCCATCTCGGGTGTTTTCGGAGGATATAGCCCCGTTAGAATATATATATGGACTTGTACAGTGAGATACGTGCCCTTGCCATCTTTGCGACGCACCATTTCGCTGTGAACAAGATCAGTTTTCGTTTATTTAGGCTTATTGTGCGGGCTTCAGTACCCTTCCCCAAGGTTGCCGAATATAGTTTTGGAGATATGCTGTATTCATGTCGGCTTTTTCTTTCCTATCGAATCCGTATATTTTGGGCAAAAAATGAGGTAAGCTTAGGCCAGACTCGAATACAGTCCATGAGTTCGGGTAAACCTAAAGTCATAGTGAGTCCCATGGAAAGGAGAGAAGGGAGACAGGAGTATAAAAGAAAGGAATTGGGAAAAAATTGATTTCACATAACTACATCGCATGACCTATCCGATCGTCGTTGCATTGTAGCCGTACCATATTATCAATATCATCGTTCTCACATATATAGCAGAGTTTACTCATTGCTGCTCTATAGTTTTCATTTCCAAATTCATCGACTGCTTTTTCTGAAGGCCATTTCAACAGCCAAATCGATCGCACGGTTCATCTCGAAAAAAACCGATAGCGACATAACTCGTTTAGGAAATACTTCAGGCCATCGTCGTACTTGCCACGCGTAACAGGAATAGTCACCCAACCATCTGACTGCAACCGTTAAAATTCCCTCCGGTGATTGAATGAATGTTTCTTTGCAGTTTGGGCACGGGAAGTCACTGCTGCCGCTGAGGTGGATGCCGCCCGAAAGCATCATGTATCGCACTTTCAGCGTCCAATCCGACATCTGGTCCTTCGGAGTCGTCCTCTGGGAGATCTTCTCGTACGGTAAACAGCCCTGGTTCGGATGCTCAAACGACGAGGTAAACTCACTACATCTGTGGGTTCAACGGCAAAAGTAATGTTAATTCGGCATGTGGGAAAGCGATTCGGGCAGAGCACATGCATGAGCAGGCCGAAGATGGGAAAGCAATATCTCCCAGGAAGGGAAAAATCATTGTTGTCCAGTGGTCCAAAAATGCATTTTTCCAAGGTTGTTCCTTAAAATTTCCCAAGTCGGGGTGATGAGAAAGGAAGCTTGCTTATAAGAGAGAGATGTATTATGCCCCTAATTAAAACATTTTCAGTTAAGAAATATTGTTCTTTAAAAATTATTTAGAGCGTGAACTTTTGAACCATGATTCACACCTTAATTTACTGCGCTCAACCCAGTCAAAAATGTATAGTTGGACCAACAAAGGTTCAAGGGTGGCTCTTCTATGCACCATCTACGGGGCATCAGCAGGTCATCGTTGGCTTATGGGAGGGGGGTTATGGTTGGCTATGGTTGGTCATGTCTGGGTCGGCCGCCCTTCGGGCCAACCTTCTCTGACCATCCCATAGCCGCATTTGGACTGCAACTGTGCCACCCATAAGCCAACCTTTTAAGCATGCATGCACCCTTAACCCACCTCAATGCCACAGTATTAATTGCCACATTCTAATTAGCCCCCACTCGCATTCTCCGCTCTGGCTTTCTACATTACGCCATACGTTCCACTATTGGATGATTTAAATAGGATCTACCCCTCTCCTCCCTGGTCAAGGAGAGGGGAAGATCTAATCGTCCCTATATATATAGAAAATTATTAGGGCTGAGGTCAATCCTCATCTGAACGGTAAGAACACCTTGTCTCTGTTCGAGGAAAGCGAACAGTCACTGTTCGCTTTCCTCGCTGACTGTTGTATACAGTCACTATGAACGCCTCCGTCGTGCAAGAATTATTCTCAAAACTTGACATTCGAGTCATCATCATGGTCCATGTTCTGCTCCGACACACCGACAGTAAACCAGATTGATAGCATAAGAGTCATACGAATCACCACCAGGCCAATGGCATACGAGTGCTATCTGTCCGGTGGTGATTCGGCGGTCTTCTTGAAGGAGGTCGGCGACTTGCTGGACTTTTGTTGGTGTTGAAGCAGAAACTAGTCGCCCACTTCGTGGTTCATCTTCAAGATCCGTCTTTCTTTCCAGGAAGGGCTTTCACCACGTCCAGATCGCCTCGTAAGCTGGACAGCCTTGGCCCAAAGACATTAATAATGATGTTAATAATAATAATGTTGATGGATTTCTGTCTGTGTGATGGTGAGCAAAACATGGAACTTGATGATGACTCGAATGTCATGTTTCGAGAATGATTCTTGCGCTACGGATGCGCTCGTAGTGACTGTATGCAATATCCGGCCGCGAGTATAAATGTAGCTAAATTTATACCAAACTCCCCACAACGACCACTATTAGCAGCTATTATAACCAGCACTCAGCGAAATTTAATAAAGATTCATCGAGTGAAGCTTATTTTAAAATCCAATACAGAGAACTTTTCGGACAACCCTCGTATAAGGAGTCGATGGATCAGACTCTCTAATTTTCCCCTCCATCCTTCCAGACCTTTACCTTAGCAGATCTCCCCCAATACTGGTTGTCGCATAAATCCATCATATTATCAACGGGGAGTCTACGGAGTCATTATGAACCTCGGACACGCGGGCTATCTCCTCGTGAGAATCTTTAACTTTAAGTCACGTTAGAGCCGCCCACAAATGACCTATTGTACACTTTGCATTAACATACTGTATGCATGCTTTTCCAAGCGGAAAACAATCTATGAATGCATAACTGCATTCATGGTTTGAATGCAAACTGCATTCATGGTTTGAATGCAAACTGCATTCATGGTTTGAATGCAAACTGCATTCATGGTTTGAATGCAAACTGCATTCATGGTTTGAATGCATTAATCTGGGATATTTTAAAATAACCGCCTGAAGTGCGAAGTACAGAATGACAGTTTCAAGCATTGGAATACTTCAGATAATAGAATGTTGTAGGCTTACTATGATTCCAGAAGTTTTCCATTTCGTGCAATCGACTATTCCTTACATTTAGAATATTTTCTTTAGCCAGAACCAGAAATATAAAAATTAAAAAATATAATGCACATTTTCCCTTCATTCCTTTGGAAAAGGTCCTGCGGCTGGTAATCAGCGGGCAGGTGCAACGCTGCCCCGAGAACTGCCCTCGTAGCGTCTACAACATCATGCTAGCGACGTGGAAGACCAACCCCGAGAACCGCATACCGATTGGGAACGCCCTCGACTTCCTCCACGAGGTGAAGAGCAACATCAACATTTACCTAGAGATCCAGGCAGGCGTGGTGGATCTTGACATCCTGGAACAACCCATATCCTGAGAACTTGTAGGAGAAAGGAGTATTGATACCATTGCAGACCAATCCAGTTTTGGAAATATTTTGATCCGTAAACTTCATTATCTTCTCGCTACTTGTAACTGTTGAAATGTATCCCCTGAAAGTGTAGTGTAAGTTGCTAATTTTCCTGGAAATTCGACCTATTCAACACAGTATATTAGAAAAAGGCTAATTCTGTACTTAAAGAATACAAATATTTGTCATGAGTACTGTACTCTTCTGTGGTTAACTTTTCATTCTGAGATAGACATTTGAGAAAGAAAAGCATACCCTCAGGTTCCATTGTGCCCCCATGATACTTCGCCTATGCTCTCATATTTTCACAATAAATGAGCATGAATACAAAATGCTTTGACTAACGTGATCTCTGTAGTGCATGAGTTACGGTATTGCATCAATACCCTTTGCACTTTAAATTTATACCACTTGAATACCACACCCCATTATGAAGGAGCGTCATTCTCAACAACTCGCCCCAGATCCTCGTGGTTTTCTTTCTTATTCAGTATACGATTTGCAAAAGTTTAAAATCAATGCTTCTTTTTTAAATTTTCTGCCATTCGAGAAAATCAGGTCAAGGTTAACAAAGGAACTGATCGATTTACACATTTTATGGATTTACGAAATTGTACTAATCCATTCATACTATATTAGAATACGCAAGAGAGATTCATATTAGGTGTAGCCTCTAGCCTATAAAGCTTTTGCCCCTCAAGGACTTAGGCCAGGTAACCCCTAGGCCTATGGGCCTTTGCTTTGCGACAGACATTTGATCAAGTCGGATTACTACTTTCGGAGCCAGTATCCATGCATGACATTTGTACGTTGCCTGCTCAAGAGTTCGGCCAGAGTATTCGTAGAAGATTCAGGTTATCGATGGACCAAAGCAGGGCAAAACTCATGCTGGCACTGTTACCGACGATATGGTCCTTAAAGAAGCACTTCCTTTGTTTGTCACGTCCGTTCGTCGGGACTATTTTTGCACATTATGATATAAGCTTTTCGCTTCATTCCCACGTGTGTCCCGTTTCTTGATATTTCATGCTTCCTTCCATTTTTATTTACTTTACTCACGAACTAATGTTGGTTGTAATTTTCGCATATTGGCAGATGTAGCACGCTGTGCCTCAGCATATCTTTCGTGCATATATGTTCCATCATGAACTGTATGTCAACGTTTGGCAGCGGGAACAAGGCTAATACTATTCTTAGTCGATGAGCTGTGACAAAAGAGCATATGTACTGTAGAAGGACGTAATTGCGGCCATAGGCCGCTAGTCAAATACAAAAAGCCAATTATCATCATCATTGGAACTATCGCTATGATCATCAAAGGCATTCAAGGATCTTTCGTATAATATCTGAGAGTACGAATATAACATTTATGTCCCCCGAATCGATCTCATATTGACGTTGGTGATAAAAAGTTTGCATTTGAGAACTCTTACTTCATAAACATTCCGTAAAGGCCAGATGATGTTTCTTCAAACACGGTTGAGTTCTGTGCTGCGGTAATGAGCTTATAACACTTAACTCGGTTTTCAAATTCAAGGCATGCTGTATTTAACTGTGGCAGCTCGAAGAGTGCTTCCAGAGGGAGAATGCTTCTTTCCTCTAACCAAACCTAATCCACACAGACCAAGCCCATGCGAGCTGATGTGATCGAGAAGATAAAAGGAATAATGCTACGCTGGGAGGAAGGCTGGGACTAGTCTCCATCGCTGGTGTCTCCTGCACAGAATCGAATTTGCGACTTTCCACTTTTCTGTCGCTTCATGCCGAGAAGGTGTATGTTTGACAAAAAGGAGTGAGATCAGATCCTAAAAAATTAAAGCAAGAGTTGCTTGAAACATTTAACATGATACTCGCCCATGAGGAAGAAGCTAAAGAAAAGTAACGAGCAAGAGCATTCATAGTAATCGGTTAATCGAAACAATACACCTTGATCAATTTTCGCATTTCGATTCATTTTTTCAAGAGGAAAAGGCATCGACTGTACAGTAATTTCAAGTCACATCCATCTCTTTCCGACCGTGCCGGTCTGAAAGTATGAAAGGCGTCTGCAAAACCGGAAGACGTCTATACTGAGACGAGAGGGGTGATTTGAGTGGCCTTGCATCGTTGAGACACATTTCAACCTCCGTCTTCATTTGACCGTGTAGAAGAAAGGCCCCTTCATAAAACTTCGGGGCAATGCAGTGATTGTTGAGGGATTCACACGCAATCGCGTGAAAGTGCATGGCCTCTTCAGGCACGTTCGCATCGTCCTTCGGCGAGGCTGCAGCGAAGCCTCCCCGAAGGTGCGACATAGGACTCTCGTTCACATTTCCCGGCGTCCACTTACGAAGAACCAACGATAAACGTGAGCAGAGGATGAGATTGTATCAATCTCAGTTCGATGCTGGAATGAAGATGGCAATGTACATGAGACGAGCGCTCTTGCTCCTCTACAATTGTCCGCTGCAGGGAGCAATAAAGGCGAAAGCTTTGGAATGAGAGAGATCGTAGGTGGCCACGCCTGTCATCTGATGAAGCTGAGTTTTTTGGAAATTTTGTTTTCTACATACTCCACTACAGGGGATGATACGAATTCAATCCAAAAACTGTGTACGCCTAGTGGACACAACCTAATTTTGAGGGTAAGCTTAAACTAAGGTCTCATGTCTATATAGGCCAAAGGTAAGCTACTCTTTCCTAAGTAATGCCTTCTCCCGTTCCTTTTAACGTAGGCCGACCTCAACATGTTTTTTTTTTTTGCATCCAGCTTGGCTAGACAAAAACTAGGCGGGCTACGCCTATTCCACAAACTGGTGGTAGACCTGATATCGAAATGACTATTATAATACTTGTAGGAAGGTGATTTTTGAAACCTTAAGCGACGTACTCAAATCTAGAGTTAACTGTATAGGCTTTGCTGTTTCAGGTTTTAAGAGCTCTTGCAGGCCGCCATATTAACCGGCGTTCCTATTGGCTTTCCATCATCAACTCCTCATTTGCTATCCATGACAAAAGTTTGACTGCCTCGAACCCCTTGTGTAGGTGCGCTGCATCTGCGTTGTTGACCAAGCTTCCAAATTTAAAAGCTGAATACTCTTTCTAAACGTAGATTTCAGTACAATAATCATTTTCCTCCCCAACACGACATCACTGGGGTATATCGGAGCATATGGGGCGTGGGGCATATGGATCGAAACTTGTGCCCATTCTATTGGAGACCAACTGATCCGTTCGGACCAGATAAAGTTGAAATTGTCTTCATACTCTTGATACTCAACTCCAAGAATGTTTTCCTAGAAAGGGTTAATCTATTTATCAAAGCATAATTTACTTCCCATTCATCCATTGAACTTCTTAGCTGAATTCAACAGCCCATTGATGAAGTCCGGCCCAGGCGCTTGGCTCGACAGCGCGGAGAAGGAGAGAGGCGCATGAACGAAGGAAAGTTCCTTTAAGAGCAAGGCAGAGCCATGATTCAGTCTCAGTTCCTGCCTCCTGCTCCCATCGATATCCACTGTTCTAAGTGTGCTCCGGTGCACCCGCGAAAGGTATAAACCGAATATGGCGGCTCCGTTGATTTTTGTGCCAAAGAAAAGCCTGGTCGAACAGGAAGACGCTTAGACGATAGATGACTTCCTGTTAACCTAGGATGTGCCATAGTCCATCGTGCGACACACGTGAGCGACTCGATCTGCAACATGTTAGTAAAAGGTGGCACACCGCTTTTACTAATATAATAACGTGACTCTGAGGCAATGCATTCTTCCAGTGCTTCTACAGTTCAAGGTCAGAATGAGAAAAAGGGAATCCGAGATGAATATCATCCTGTTAAATGATTTATTGATGATGCTGTTAATTTAGCTTATAAAATGAATCTCATGAATAATTAAGCATGCTTAGATTTGTTGAGCTTATTTGGCTCTCTAATGCCTTCATCCGCGAAGAAACTGAAATATGTTGTTCACGGTCTTCATAACCTTTTGCTAGGGGGTACAACCCCAAGTACAAATATAACAATTGTACGATATATGTCAATTGAATCCTTTATTCAACCTGAATACAATGATGCATCAGTATTTTGCGTAGCCGCCATTAGCTTCACGTACAGCCCTCAAATGCTGAGGACATAATTTCAACATATTTTTAAAAGTTATTTCGTTTTCCATTTCATGAAAAAAAATGTTTTCCAGGACAACCCCTTCAAAATTTCAGTCAGAACCAAGCTCACTAATCATCATACTTTGTAATTTTTCCATTAAGCCTTCATTCCTCTCTTGTTACGGTATCGTCGACTGATTACCTATCCACGCCACTTTGAAATGATTTTTGCCACTCGATCAAGCTCGAGCTTTTTTTCTTTGTCTAATCCCACTGTACTCCATCAGGATGTTTTTGCTCATTTCAGACAGTTTTTCCGGCTGGCCGTCATCAAATTTCGTAAATCTAGGTTCGCATCCTTTGTTACAGTTGTCAGTAACTCAATCTGTCACTGCGATTCAGTGGTGAGATATTCGCTTTCAATTTGATTAACGTTGCGCCTGCTTCCCTTACTTCTCGATAGGCGTATGCTCGAATGCGGTCTATCACACGTGGCTTTTCATCATCACCAGCCACCCCAGCGAATATAATTTTCAATAAAAAAATAAAGAAAATGAGATTAAATTAGCTTTTAAAATATGTATAACACTCATATATATTAGTATAACCCATAATTGCTGTACCCCCCAAGCAAAAGGTTATGCAAGACTCTAGATGTTATGAATAATTTTAAACTGCATTCTTCGTATTGCCAGCTTTCAGGCTCAATGTACACAAAAAAAAGATTTCCCTTTCTACAAGGTGTTCCCAAAAGAAACTGTGCCAATTCGTTTTTTTGCGGGCATGATAGTAAATTGTATTCAATCAATTGAATATTTCATAAAATATATGTGGATAGAAGAATCCCTTTGACAAATTTGAAGGAAATTGCCTCAATGTGTCACGTGCCACACCGTTTCAAACTTGAAGGATGAGAAAAAGCACCGGAAGTCTGCCCCTGATGGGAATACATGCAGCTAATCGAAAATCGCGACAGCGACTGCATACTTGTATCTGAGAACGTAGAAACCATTTTGAGCATATGATATGAATGATTAAAGGAATGAATTTGCTTTTAATTCGGCAGAGACCTTCCATCATATAACCACATTCAGTGTTCAATACAATTGGCTGAACAGATTAAGCTTACTCTCTTCATTTATAAAAGACACTACTAAATTGAAACTAAAGCCAAATCATCGTTTAAAAAAATTAATCTCATGTTAGTCACTGACGAAGCTCATTTCAAAATTAATTGCTGTCCTGTTCATCATTGGCTGAGTATCTCGGGCCATCCAGTGCCGGAAGAAGAACCCTCACTTTCTCCAGGAAAAGGTGAAAGAAAAAGCCTTTGAATCTTACCTCGGCGACTTTCAATGTGATCTAGCTCCAAATGCCGATGCATATCACCAGGAGGGAGAAAAAATCAATATCGCATTCTTCGTCTTCCATATCATTTTCCCTCCTTCAAATGTATCTCTTTCAAAAGAGCTGCTTGAAACTAAGGATTGACATCGTTTCGGATGAGATAGCGGCTTTTCTGACTTCTTCCTCCTTCCTGCTTCAATAGCGACCATTTTTCCATTCCTTGGATCTCTTCGGAGGCCTTAAATTATTTCACGGTTTGTACAGGTAGAATGATATAGGATCCCTGGATTCAGGATCGAGAAACATGAGAGGAGTGATAGAACTCAAAACTCTTCAACGCTTTATTAAGATAACAGGTCATTCCCCTTTCTGGATGTGGGTTGATGTTCATGAATGCATGCATGAGTGCATGTTTCATTCATTGTTTTCTGATGCGACTAAGGCGGTTTTTATACTTGGAGGCGGTGAATATTCATTGACCTCATTTAAGTTCATTCCCCCTTTTTTCAATAAGCATAGTAATAATAAGCTTATGTAAACAACATGTGTCTAGGTTTACCTCTCGAATGAATGCATTTTATTATTATATTTCAACGTTTTTGTTCATTGCCCACAGAAGTTTTGAGCATTACGGACAGTGTGTTTCTCTTCCTTCCGATTGCTTTGCTCGTTTAAAATGGCATGTACCCACAATAAGTCCCATGGCTCAAGTCCCTATGACCAAGAAGCTTCTTCGAAGCAATTGACATGAGCAGGGCGGAGATACCCACTCTCACGCTCCTCACACTCACTGTGATGTTGCCCAATTTCACTGTGACGGCGGGACCTGAGAATGCGACCGACTGGACGTGCACGACCTGCGAGTGCGAGCCTGCCAGGTTGACGTGTAACACGCCGGACACCTTGGATACAATCCCGTTTGCCCCAGTGCCCAAGGGTGTCACCGAAATGTGAGTTCCTCAAAGATCATGGATTATCATTATGGTTTCATTTTTGCTCCTTTTAAAACCTAAATTTGCGTAAATCATACACCGTGAGTCAATTCGCATCTCCAAATATATCTAATATTTAATAGCATTTTAAATCTAATTTTTTGTCTTTTGCTCTCTTAACCCTCGGTTGCATGCTGTCCAGATTCGTATAAACTTACTGACTGACATTTAGCTTTCGCGATTCTGCGCAACTTTTAAATCAGGATATTTTCAATGTTTGCAGACATCACAAATTAGAGACGTTATGCCCTACCTCTCCGAAATATCTCCAGTATGTATTCCAGATGATAAGTAACAGGGTCTTATCTGGTGACTATATGTGGGTCTGTTATTTTTCAAAATAATGAACATCGAATAATTTTCGGAATAGTCGTAAAATATATTGACTACAATGGCTCCTTGAATAATTGTTCACAAACGTGGCCATCATGCATTCACGAAAACCTGACAACGCATTAGGTGAACGTCATGCATTCCCAGCATAATATGAAGGCATATTGGTTCCATGTTTATGGTCTCGATCTTGAACTTAATACGTGGACAATCTATTTTCATCCTACCGAGAAGGAATCCTTTCAGGTGAAATCTCATGTTTTCCGAATGAAGGCGCATACGTTGTTCACTCATGCGCTTGTTGGTAGTTGCTTTTCGATTTGCATGCTGCAGGAGAAATCGATATTTTTTCAAATGTTCACGGACCTATCGCATGCACCTAATGAAAGTATCGATATTCCGTATACCCTCAGGACCTAGATTTCCACATTCCTATTCCAATTTTCATACCATTCCTTTTTCTTCTCATTCCGTTATTCCTTTTTTAAATCCTGGGTATGACTGTAATATTATCACTTGCACTTGAATTGAGTTTTCATAAGAGTATGGAGGTAGTATCATTGTTTTCCCTTGTTTTTAATAGATTAGGATGTCTTTAAAAGCAGGGTATATATTGGTAATTCTGAATGGAACACTTTCCAATTCTCTGAAATTGTGGAAAATACGAATTTTCGAAGTTACATGGGCGCGATGACGAGACCCACAAAAGATTTTCCTTTCCTCTCCGTTTCGCATAAGCGTCGCACAAGCAGCTGGCAGTGGTGCCGCAAAGTTGTCTCATGTCGTCTATTTCTTGAGTTCCATTAGCCTGATGGCTCAGGGTGATGAAATCTTGTATATGCAGCCTGTCAGTCCTGTCAGCTATGTGTGGATATTGGCGTACCAAGGAAGGTGCAATAACCTTACGGAAAAATCCTATAGGATCCTATACGATTTTTGAAACATAAAAATCGTATAGGATTCATATGAGATTCCTAAAGGATCCTATAAGTATCCTGTAATATTTTTGTTTGAAACAATTTCATAGAATCCTAAAAATCCTTTCATAAGGGGAGAAGAATGAAAAGAACATATGCAGAAATATCGCCTAATTGGAACAGAATTAATCGATACTACGATATCGGGATAATTCGCATACCCATTGAATGAAATGAATTAGTTGCAGTGTGAAACTCAGTATCACGGATAAATTGCGTGCTGCTAAGGTGCTTATGTGTTTCCTAAGGTGAAGAAACGTCTAAATCCCATTTCATTATTCCTGCTTCGCTGTTTCTTATGTACCAAAGGATTTCTCTCCAAAATGTAAATGCATGATCTTTTCTTTATGACAATTCCAGAATCAAATTTCAAGCATATTGATATCGAAAGCTTCCAACATTGCGTTACATTTCTGAACTTTCCTTTGCTTCAGGGAAATCCGGGACCAGAGAGACCTCGTGACCCTGGATGATAGCGTGCTGTCTGCCTATACCAACCTGAAGAAACTGTACTTCATTTCATTATATTTAAGCAAAATCTTTCCAATTTGTTCACTCCTTGAAGTCATGTAACCTCTAGCAAAGTTTCTATTTCCTGGCGGAGAAATCTTGAGGATATATGGGCAAATTTCCCAACTACATACATAAAAAGTAAAGTTCCTCCAGTGCCACGGTAAAACAAGTCGCACAACCGAGGGACATCTGGCTCATTTCGTGGGTAATCCATAATTGCTTCTCCCCTCTGTGGTTTGAATCTAATGACTGTGAAGAAGTTGTTCATCTCAGGAATATACTGCTCGTAATCTCGATGAATTAAATAATTCTAGAGGGATTGTACTAGTACCATCTTAACCAATATTTCATCATGAATATCATTTGAATGGGTGACGATCCACACTTAATTTAATTTTGTTTAAAAAAGGTTCATGGCGTAAACAGTTTTCGAAGACCGGAAGATCTGAACTGACATCCGAGGGTGTGTGGGTGGGCATGTGTCCATAAATGAGCGTGCACGCACGTTCGCGTCTTGGGCATGAGAATTTGTTCGTGTTTATCTCAGAACACTTTGTGTATTTTTCAAACAGCCGCATTCTCTATTTTCTTGTCTGGCAACATTCCGAGTCACAATAAGAACCTCATGATTGAAGCAAAAAGCAAGAAAGGCCTATCAAAAAGCTCATGGATTTATTTGTATGCCAGGATAACAATACCGTCCGATGTAAGGAGATTTGGCCCCTTGAAAGTTGTCCCCACGTTAGTCAATGTGTATATTCCCAGGGAAGTAGAAAAATTTATTCTAAGTTTGCAGTGCATCTTATTGGAGTCTTCAGCTCTTTTGTCGTGGAACTCGTGTTTGCATCAGGATCGGCGTATTCCCTCTTCGACATAGAATTCAGCCGCGGAAAAGAGGAAGCAGTCATACAACCACAATTAACACGTTGGCGACAATGCGTCCTGATGCCAGGATGCAGATTTCATTTTCAATGAATACCCTCTGGAACTGTTGA
>CAJPEV010001793.1:0-55542 GCA_905338385.1 Darwinula stevensoni | reverse complement strand
GGGGAGGGGGGTGGGGGGGGGGGGGGTTAATATTAAAAAAAAAACTGATAACTCACCCTGTATTGTGGCAAAATAAAAAAAAATTTGTGAGAATCGAACGTGTAAAATTGACCCCAAGGGGGCCCCCCTGATGACCCCCAAACCCCCCCCTTGGGCACGCCACTGCTTAGAACACGGAACTTCCCGTTTACCTTTTCGAGGGTTTTCTTAAATAGTCCGGACAATTGCCAGTAGCGATACGAGGCAATCTCGACGCCGATCGGCAGTGGAAAGGCTGCAAGAAATTCATCCTGAATTAAAACAAGGCTTTCTTTACTGCCATCGATCAGACGCAGTTCTCCCTCGTTGATCCGCGTTTCGGGAGTCACGGTAGAAACTGCCGATTATGGTAGCACATGCAAATGATTTCTGAGGCCTTATAGGATGTCAATGAAACAAATGCACCAAAGTAAAGTATGTGTGATGTATTTGCAAATTTACGAAAAATTATGCAAATTTGCTACCAATATTGTCACCAAAAACCAGATTAGTGTTTTTCAAAGTAAAATATATTGGGAACCAGTCACGGGATTCCTATCAAATCCACAGGTTAGATGACATCAAAATGCTTGGCTAGCGACAAAAAAGGTGAAAATCTTCGGAGTTCGGATGACGAATGTTGATGAAGATCGATTGAAAATGGAGATGAAGTCAGTCGAACGTGCTCGTGGAAATCGTGCTGCATCGGGCAAGCGTGAAGCAAGGCCTGTGATTGGCTGATATTGGATGGTACTAGAGATTATTCTGAATCTATTGGCACTGGCTTTTCGCGAAAATATTGGACTAAACCATGCATATCCAAGAACTATAGCCATTGCTAAGGAGGACTGAACGACCACCTTGACTACTAATTAGGGCTAATTAAGCAGATTAGTACGATTTTTCAACGTTTGAATACAAATGATAGCTTATGGGAAGTAAAGCTATGAATACAATAGAATTTTGAGGTAATTTTTTTGTTAAAGTCGATTTTTGCTGGTGGTGTGCTACTTAAATGAAGACCATGGATTAAATCATCCAAGAACTTTCGAATAAGAAATGCAAATTCGCCATCCAAAAACCAGCACATCAAGATTTAAACGATGACTTTGCATGCATTTCCGAGACAATTTTGCTCATGGTGTTTTTTGACCATTTTGTGCTGTAACTTATGCGAGGCTCTATAACGACCAGAATCCATGGAAATAAAATGCGATTAAAATTAAAATTAAAATTTGTTGAACGCGTTAATTAGCAGAGCTAATTGAGGCTCCCAAAATCCACGTTACTTACGAGGGGGAACAGCAACAATATTCCTGTTCATACTCCACGCACCAGGTTCACTGGAATGGAGTGCAAGAAAGAGACGCCAGCTCGTTACTTTGTGCCAGAAATGAGAATCCAACACATTAGAGTACCAGCCCAGGAACAGATCTGGCACTCCACTGGCCCCTGAACCAATGGATTTATTTATATTCACCGCATCCTAACCATCCAACCTTCAAATAAATAATAGCTGTCATTGGTTCGGCGTAGGCCTATATGAAAATGCCTTGACAAACTGACACGTTCTCAATGGTCCGCGTGTCCGCGTCGCGTGGAGAGTGGGAAGTATAGGTTGCCAGATACGGCATTTCACGCGTACACCTAGCAACCCTGTCTACGCGGCTGAAGCAGCCGCTCTCCTCCATTGTCTACTATGGATCAGTCAACCGCCAGGGCTGGAAGGGAAGTGGATATTTTCGTGGAAGACGGGGGCCCACCCAAAGACCTTATACTAAGAAGACTGGGCACTCTGTGGCGGCGCCTTTGATGTCGGGGAAACCTCCTGCCCTGGTGTTTGGCCCCAGAACTACGCAGAACTGACCAATGGGATCATTGGATTAGAATGTCGCGTGAAATATGGCTGCTTCTGGATCCAAGTACTGCGCCTACGCACCATGCCAGGAGAAATTTGGCCAAATGGATGGAGATGTTCTGTTGCATCGGTTTCCCAAGGATCCGGAAAGGCACGCGCATGTGTTCACCAAGGGCTTTGCACTAGGCCTACAGTCATGGCTTTACAATACATGTAACAGGCGGATGAAGTAAAATGCTGAGTAACCTCAATGACCCTAACGAAGTCAACATTTTCGCGTCTCGGATTGACAGGCCTGTTAGAATGGAATGACTTCAATTTTGAAGGGACAAAAACAGGCTGTGGGTGCAGCTTTGCTTTGGATTTACAGCCTTATGTTCCTGGGGTCCAGTTGAGTTACAGCTGGCTTCTACTTGCACACGTTGCTGGCAGCTAAGCCAAAATGTTCTTGGCAATAGATGAGATTGCCATTGTGATCCAGCGATCACAATTTCAGTTCATGAAAATAATGCAGTTCGTAAATTAACAAAAAAGAAACTGATACCTTGCTATAGCAAGTACATCCAAAAGTTTTTTTAGAGAGATGTCACTGAAGTATACAAGACTAACCATACATGAGGCAATAATTGCATTAAGGATGATCCCAATGTTCTCCCTACTGTCATCATATCTCAGCTTGGAAGAATGCAAAAGTGCTGGCCATATGAAAGCATCCGGCTTCTGAATCCTGCCGAGACCTAAACAAAATATTTTGTCGATTTTCACTATCAGAGTGGCTCCATTGCAAGACATTCAGGAAGCACAACATTGTCAATCCCAAGCATTTCAGCGGGAATCATCATCGTCATCCTTGGGTGCTTCTCATGCCTCAGGCTATGTTGCATTCGAACAATTGAATGAATCTGAGGAGAGCTATTGACGTGGTGAATAGATGGGTTGACAAAGATCTGCAAATCCCGCTGAATCAGTGGACCAATTTGACTGTAGAGAGTGGCCAACATGCCCTTGCTTCACAGCAAGACTTAATTTAAATTTTGTGGTGATACTTTAACCAACACCTGGGAGTGGGAGAGAAAGTTCTGGCGTCATCCATTGCACAACTGGTGCAAATCTTAATCGGAGTTACATTCTTGATTCCATCACTAAAAGTATATGATATTACCGTGTTTGAGCCTGTGATTCTTTCACTCCACTAATCTACTCACTGGTACACCTCTCCTTTCCCTTTTACATAGAGATCATTTGCTTGGAATATTCACCGTAACAGAGTTCTGTCGAAATTCGACATGAAAAAGTCATGTAACATAATACATATGTTGAATCAGGGATTTTTCTCTCAAAATAAGCAAGGAGCCAAGGAATCCATAGTCGAAAACCGAATCCTCTTCTGTCCCCTCTTCTCCATCACCTTCGCTTGTTTCCTCTTCTGAACGTTAGAAACTGTTGCCGGGTTGACCATTAAAATCTGCTCTGTGTCGTCAATTGTCTTCCCCGCTTTTTGCATATTCAGGATGGCCTGCTGTTCTTGAAGTGTCAAAGATTTTCCCCTACTCCGACGCGTTGACACGATGTAGAAGGGAGTAAAGTGGGCCCATAGGGCCATTGTTACCCCAAGTATGGGAAGTAATACCTACTAGTGACATCTCTCTAAAAAAATTTGTGGATGTACTATACATATGTAATCGACGCAGCATGCATCGTCTTGCAATTCTGTCTGAATTCAAGAATCGTAGCACCCCCCCCCCCCCCCCCCCCCCCCGGGAGATCCTCCAAACATTGCTTTCCCCCTCTCAGAATAAAAGGAGTAAGAAGGTAAAAGTGGATATTTCTTTCAGCACGAATCCTGCACTTCCCGGGAGATCCTCCAAACATTGCTTTCCCCCTCTCCTCTCCATGGTCTTCCGCCAGCCATGTCAATCAGTCACGCGCAATAGAAATGGCGTCAGACTTCGTTAGTTCGAGGGCCAACCACCAGGGCATAGACCGCCATTGCGGTTACCCTGCTTTCGCGGTGTCCAGTCATCTTAGCATAAGGTCTTTGGGCACACCGACCCAGGCGGAAAGCCGCGCGTACGCATTGGGTCGTGTTGTCCGGTTGCTATGGTTACTGCGGATAGACGGAATGAAGAAAAAAGTGACAAACCGACCAAAATACCTGGCATTCCCCCATAGTACCTAAAGGAATCCCAGATAAAGTAATTTTTAGGGTGGAAGAAATTCGACATGGAAGCTCAACATTTAACCCTGTCACATTCAGTTGAGCACGAGAGACAGAACTTATGACACGTTACGACAAACCATTCAGCATACAGGACAGAATGCAGCACCAAGTTTGTGGAGAATTTTTCAACTCGTGTGGGCTAACAGAATATTGGCCTAGCTGAAGTATCAGCCCTATGATTGCCTTTTCCTTTGGAATTTGCAAACCTCCAGAATCAAATTATCTGTCAATATTTAATATTGAAATGCTTATAAAGGCAACTGAGAGCAGAGGTCACATTACTCAATCTGGTATGAAAGGATTTAATAGCTTACTTGAATACCCAATATTCAACAATTACCCAGGTACAGTTCATTATACACCTTGTCAAGAGTCCTAACAGCCATCTTTTCCAGTTGCCAGCAGGGCAAAATGCAGGATTCGTGCTGAAAGAAATATCCACTTTTACCTTCTTACTCCTTTTATTCTGAGAGGGCAAAATCTATAGAACATGCTGCTTCGAGAATGGTACCACAACAAAAGCCCCTCAGGTGGCCACTCCTTTCATAGCTTCTATACCTTCACCCTCTCTTCTTGCTGTTGTGTGCAAGGAGTCTTCAGTCAAAGAGACCTCCCAAACCACCTTCTTCTTCACTCTCTGACTCTTCCTCCTTGGGGGCCTCCTTGACAGCTACCTGTTTGGCCTCACCCCCTCCAGATGTTGCTGCTGCTGCTACAGCTGGTGTGGCTGCTGCAGCAAACTTGCTTGGGTCCTGGAAGAGTGGGAGCCATTAGTTTGTTTCAAATTTGTAGTGGTTTTAGATCTTCAAGGAATTGACCTTGAAGATCTAAACAACATCTTCAGATCACATCATCAGAGAAGATGATCTTTTGTTTTGATCACATCAACAAAGACCATAAGAATTTTCCACAACAGGCATGGGGAGAAATGTTCATACCAAGTTTATAATAACTACAATCATGGGATTGGGTACACCACCAAAACAGATAAATAAAAGGCAGCATATACAGGGTGTCTACAAAAAACGTATACACACTGGAATTTCAAAAGTGGTCTGAAAAGAAATACACAAACAGAACAGATGTTGCAAATGGAAGAACAAAGTTGGTACTACTGATGTTCACGATGGCAGAAACTATGGTGAGGCACATTTACTAGTGAATGAGTACAGGTTTTGAAATGGTACTGGAAAACAGAGTACAGTGATACCAGAGATTAGGCAGATGTTTGGATAATTACCCTTCTTTCAGGAAAATGGAGCAACCCCCCCCCCCTCACTGTGCCCTATCTTCAAGCCAATTTCCTGATGCAACACTTCCAGGATGATGGATTGGGAGATGTGAGGAGGCTGAGTTTCCTCCTCAATCTCCTTACCTCAACCCCCCTTGATTTTTTGTTTGGGGAATTACGGAGGATGAGGTGTACGATTCAAAACTGGCAAAAATTGAAGAATTGAAAGAGAACATCATGGACTATTTTCAACAAATTCCAGTGGACTGTGAGCTAGTCAGTATCTCACATGTCAAGCACGTTTACCAGTTGGTGATGGCTATTTTGATCACATGCATTAACCTATTGCAGTGGAAAGATGGGCATACTTGTCACCTGACATGTTGGAACATGCATTTTTGTTCTATATTTTCTAAACGCATTTTCCATTCGATACTTGGTCGATTCTTGATAGTTTACTGATCATTTAACAAAGTAAATTCATCAGATATCAAAACTTCTTTTGCTTGCAAAAATGCTAATTTTTGCTGATTTAACCACTGGCACCACCAAAATTTCGTACAGCAATGGGTTAATCCTTCGTTGGGCAAAAGACTGGGAGTTCCTAAAAAAATTATCTTATTTTCAGACTCCTTACATGTTACACACCATGTAAAAATTGCGAAAAAACGTTCCAATGCCACATCTACGCAATAACAATTCAAGGGCATGTACATGACTCTTTTGCTCTGGTGGCAAGTATTTATCCCACCATTTCTCTCAGATGAAGCAATATACAAGGTGGAAAATTAATTTCCCAGTGAACTATAAAGAGTTAAAATGACATGCCTGTAATTGTCAGTACCTTACACAATCCATAATGGAAATGATGTTCCATAAAAAAAAACAGCATACAGGGTGGACCAAAAAGAGTTCCAATTTTTTCATACTGCAGTAACATTTTTGCTAATTAAGTGCCTATCTGAACCATTGTTTAGAATGGCTAAGCTACAGCAGAATGCACTTTTTCTTCTATATTTTAAGTCAGTTAAGAAGTATTTGCACAGTGATTTCATTGCAAGAGGTGGAAAACTACTCCTGCATGACAAACTTACTGACACCAATCATGAACAAGCCGAAGGGCCCTGTTTGTACAGCAAGCAGTTCAAAGGAGCAAGGCTCTCAGCCTATAGGGAATGTTTTTGTGTGTAATACTGGTCTCCAAAATACATGCATATGTATTTTGGAGAGGGAGAAACCAGTTTGTGAAGAGGCAATTTTACACCTCTTGTTGTAAAATCATCACAGCTAAAACTTCTGAAATGATTCTCACAAAATGAAGTGTGCTTGATTGTAATCTAGGCTTTCTAAGCAATAACAAACTGCAGGTGCCAATCTCAATTAGTGAATATGATTAAAATGAAAAATTTGGAACTTTTACTTGGCCCACCATGTATAAACGGGGTTAGGTATTGACATGCCATAGTGCAGCAGTTCCCAGAATTGTGACCCACTTGCTGACATTCAGAAAATTTCATTACCCACAGGAATCCAGAACAAGGTATTTTCAAAGTAATCATGACGTGAAGAAAACTGATAGACCTTTTCTGCAGGGCATGTTTTATCCTGAGTGGATGCGGATATAGTGATTTTTTATTCCGGGAAAATGTACACGACCCACCTTGATGCCTCTTGCGACCCACAGTTTGGGAACAGCTGCTATAGTGTATATTATTTTTTTGGACACTAAGTACATAAACTATAGTACATCAGAACTGGTTTCTGCAGAATTAAAAGGGATAATAGAACTCACCTTCAAGTACTCCTTCACAGTTTCAGCCTCCTTGAAGACGATGTCAGTCATGGCAGCAATAGCCAACAGGTTCTTGAACCCATGGATAACAGAATGAGGAACAGATGCAACTGTTGGGTATCCAATTTGGAGGCACACTGCTGCTATGTTCCTGACTCCCTTCAGAAAAACATTAAAAATGGGTTTATGATGAACATATTTGAATACATTATGATTAATAGTGTCTGGATTATTCCAAGAATCACCATACATCAAAAAACTTGGCCCGAAGGTCGTCATTCGTGATGTCCAAAATCTCAGGAGAAAAGACAGTTCCAGAATCATAGACTTGCTGTACCACCAAACCATATGTGAAGGGAGAGATGTTCAGCATGTTGAGGAGAGTGGCCTCACTGGCACCAACCTTTTCTCCCTCCTTGATCAACTTCACACTATTCTGAATAAGAAAATGAGCAGAAGAGCAAATGGTCAGTTTAAAAGTAAACAACAAAGGATGTGCCCATAAAGCTTTGGGCACTCCCAATACCCAACTAATTGAAAACGATGCCAAAGTTACCCCTATTACAAATGATGGATCACAAAAAAATGGATGAATTGAGATGTAATGACCCAATACAGTTCATCCAAGCATTAGAGAGTGAGTTGGAGATAAGAACCATGACTGCCATTAAGGACAATTTGTCAGGTCCATTGTAAAAATGACAAGGAGGAAGTGAAATGAGACAGCTGAAGGGAATTATCCATGTCCTCAGGTAGGTGAACCAAGTTGACCTGTCTCAGGAGTTTGCTAGCTCGGATTAGTTGACTTGTTGAGCAGTGATGGCCTTCTTTCACCAGTGGGAAAATTTGTATTACATCCTGCCTGGAGGAGATATTATAGAAAAGATTTTTAATGCACAAATTTTAAGTTTAACTTTATGTGCCAAGCAGTTCCATACCCAAAGAGTATGTCAGTGGAAAATTTTGAATTTTGCTATATTCAACGAGGATGGAATCTTCCTTTCCACGGAATATTCCTTTTATAGGGGTATAAAAGGAAAATATTCTGTGCCGTTTGAATATGGTGACAATTGAAATTCTCCATATACATGCAGTGTTCAAACATGGCAAAATTCATGTTTTTTCACTATCATGCTCTGTTCAAATTTGGAAACATTTGGCATCTAAAGGTCATATGATTTAATGCATGTCACCCTTTCATATTCTCTTAGCTTCTTGATGAAAAAAATTCTGGCAGCACTGACACATTCCACTTTGAGATATGCCCAAAGCCAAGGGGGAGACAATGCCAGGCCTTCTACAAGGTCATTTGCCATGCCCTGGAGGTGAGAGTTGCCACCCTTTGTGGGTGTCTAAAGATCCCTCTGCTCTTCAACTCTTTTGCTGCAGTGGTAGACTTTTTCACACAGCAGGTAGTCCTCCCAACCCATATCAATTCTACTACACAGCGAAAGAGTTAATGCCTGGATAAACTATACCATGTGTCCATCATGTAGAAATAGTTCTGCCATTTGCAAGATGTCTCTTCATTTTAATATAGAGACATGATTCATTTACCATGTCAGCATATATACGTTTTCGTTTTAGCAAAAACAATTTGCTTCATCACAATTATTTTGGGCTCACTGAGAATTAAAATTATACAATCAAACTCGGTTATAACATCATCAAACAGACCAGGGAAAAATCGTCATTATAACTGAGGTTGCCTTTATTGACATTCCGTTTTCCTGTTTTCAAAATGAATGCTATATGATGTTACAACTCCTGTGTATATCGGTTATGCCCCATTAGCTTCAGTTTCAGGATTGACCCACTAGTCGTGATGGTTGCATTTCTTTGGACCTTGAACTACTTTATGCTTTAGAGCAAGGCCTCGTCGACAGATCTAGGAAGTTTCTTGTTTTGTGACATGTTCTCGTAAGCAAGGATGAAGCTCTTACAATTTTCCCAAATTTTGGAAACAGAAGAACAGATGTCCATGTTCATGAGCAATGCTAGCTTTACTTCGACCACTTTCTATTAAACTAATCGCACAATTTCCTTTCAATCATGAAAGCTTGCCTCTTTCGCTTTCCACTGGCCATGTTGCCAGCAAGAAATGCAAATGGCAACAGAAGACTATATTTTTAGTTACTGGGGATTATCCCTCCCTCACCCAAGACTCTCAAGGAATGCCAATTCCAGGAAAGATAAAGTTATGGCTTGCCAACACTCATTTTTTCAATGATTGAAACTCCAGTTAAAAATGATGAATTAGGGACATCAACTTGGTCAATTTTGTCAGTGGGACCTTGAATGGACTTCGTTATAACAGAGATTCTCGCTATACCCAAGGTAAAATGTAATGTGCCTTATGGGCTCTATGCTGGGACCTGGCACTTTTTGTTATAACCAAGTTCGACTGTACTACTGAATAATACCCAACTACTTAACATGTGATAGATTCAGCCAATGAGCAGAGCTCCTTTTAGCTCTATTAATCCATGCATGGCTCTTAAAGACAATGTTTATCTTATTTGCCATTCTCTCCTGTTGCAGCCCAGGAATCTCAAATGTTTAAGTTTTTTTACCATGCAGTATAGAGTAATAGAAAAGTAACATCAAGTATAAGAGTGTGATCACTTATGTGCCAGGAATCATGTCAATAAATAGCACCAAGGGCAGCAAGAAATGTGCAACAATGTAAAGCATGAGGTTGCCTATTTCAGGGCAAGTCACTTCTGGATCAATCAATCAATCTGTATGTAACATGTTTTGCATAACGGAACTAAGTGCCCTTCTTACAGTGGAAAAATGATGATGCCATAACATAGCACATTCTTAACCCCTATCTGGGGCAACAGGATTCCCTTGGACTACCCAGGGTAAATGTAATTAAATTACTCTTGAGAAATAATTTAAAAATTTTCTACAAATTTAACACATCTTTTATAAACAGTTATCAGTAGTAAAGGAAAAAAAAAAAGAATGTTAAATTTTGATTTGCTTTTAAGGGAAAATTATTACAAATTTTGCACTTGCCCATTTGCTTCACAAAAAGACCTTGTCTGGATAAGGGTGATGAGGGTTAAAAGAAGGCCAAAAACCACTCTTGCAGACACACATTCTTTGATCTGAGCTTTTCTGAGATATAAGAAACTCTTACAATTATTTCTATGGTGCCCTTTGAAATCTTGGTGGCAATGGACAAAGCCTGGAAAAATGATGTCTTCTCAGGACCAAGCCCAGTGTTCTGGGCAGGCACAGTTACATCACAGGGTGCAATTGCTCCAGCCCTTGCAGGGGCTTTCACCTTGTTGTCCAAAATCAAATCTCGGATCTCAACCAAGTCTTCCTTCGTGAAGACAAACCCCACATTTCCCTTGATGTGGGGCAGCAACCTGGAACAAATTAAAAATAACTTTTCACTAAAAGAAAAAACCAACAACTATAGGAGGAAGCTTCAAAAGGATTTTTTTCCTGAAAATAAGTGATGTGGTTCCACACTTGCCTCTAAAATGTATTTTTTTAAAAGAATAAAATGAGTGACCATCATCATCCAGTGATCATCATCATCCTCAGTGATCATCTTCCCCTGAATGATTAGCAATGGTGAATAAAAGTAAATTTTTGATGACAGTAAAGTAAATTCTACAGTCCATTTCGGAGTTCCATACTTGCTAAGACCAGTGTCTTAACTTTAACTCTTTTTGCTGTGGTAGTAGACTTTTCTCACACAGCAGCTTGCACTCCAAAACCCATGTCAATTAAATTACGCAGTGAAAGAAACTTGGTAGTTGAAGGGTTTGAAACTCAACTGGCAATAATTCACATACTCAATGCTGAAAAGAAGTCCATTTTTTCACCATGTCTCCCACCCATATAATAATTGATAAGCCAATAGCAATAATTGGACTTCTAATGGTGCTCTCCTGTTGCAGGCCTGCCAATAGATCTATGTATAACTTTCTTCACTCACTTCTCCAACATGGGGTTGTTCTCAAGATGACCACGAATTGCCTTTCGCATCATGGTATTCTTCCCCATAAGGATGACAGCTTGGCTTCTAAGAGATGATCTGATCTGCTGCATCTGTTTGGAGGTTACGTTGTCAACTCCAACAACAAAACACCTTGGGTACTCATCCAGGAGTTGCTGAAAGACAAAATACAGAATCTCATGAAGTCTTCCTTCCCCAAGAAATAGAGAATTATAAATTTTAGTGATGAATTGATTAAATGGGAAAAATTGCCAATGGTTCCTCAAATGAAACCTTTTTGTTTTGTAAATGAATTAATTTTGCATGGAGATGAAATAACAACATCATTACTGAGGTTGGCATCTGAAAGTGAAATCATGACATATAAGACACAGGAAACACGAAGGGATAAAACTTCTTATTCATGTATATCTACTTTTCTTGACAGAAACTGAAGACTCCCAGAATATGTTACCAATTTTCCTGAAAAGGAAATTTAAATAAACATGACCACTTGGATGTCTTTGACACACAATTCTGTTACAAGGGTACACCTATACCAAATAACTTTAAGACATAGGCCATACCTTGAAAACGTATGCCCCTGAAAATCAAAGACATCATTTTCATTTTAGAAATATACTCAACATACAGTATGTTTACCTTTAGTGCAAATATTCCAGGTTGTAAAGCTGCTTTAACCATTATGCTGTAAGTCAAGAACCATACAAGATACGAATAAGATTCTGGGACATTTAGAAGATCAATTGCTGAAGAGTAGGAGTCACAATGGCTAATCATGTAACCAGCTACCCAATTAAATACACCTGCCTCCTTAGTCACCCACATTTAAAATAATGAAGGTATCTCCAGGTGCTGGGATGCAGATGTTTCTCTGGCCTTGACAATAGAGGTGGAGAAACAAGAAAAATAAATGCAGCCCACCTCTTTACCCTGCTCTTCCTCCCATCCCAATTTCTTTTTTGCTGGCTTTTCCCTTCCCAGAGAAAAAAACAAAAAACTTTCTCTCCTACTCCCTCAAGAGTGCTTCACACTTTGTGTGTCTTATCCCTTGTGCAAATGATCAGGCAGATAGGCAGACACTTGTATGTCTATTTATAGCGACAAGTTTTCACAAAATGGAAGGCTTCCATGTTAAATCAGGATCAGTTCAATTTAATAAATAGGTTTTCAGATTCTGGTACCATTAAAATGCACAGTGGTGGCAGGATCTGCTGCTAAAACCTTGCAAATGCTAGTTCTTCTTTCTTCTTGAATTACCTTTCTCATGATACCTGAAAATGTCATAATTGTCAAATTTTTATAGTTTTTTGTTCCTCTTAAGTCATATATTTGGAGATATGTGAATTAGCATCTTTACCAATGAAATGAGAGAGAAGGAACTTTTAGTAGAAGAATGTCACAGAGTATTGAAATGCTGTCAAATCTGTGACTGGACACATTGGCCTTACATCAGCTTTGAAGGACAAAGCATGCAAACATGAAAATCTTGAACATCCTGCAAATACTTCTTTATTGCATGCTCCACATGCAATGAACATGAAGAGTGAAATGGCTTTTAACTTTCTTGTTTTCTCATTTGGTTCCATCCGTCGATATAAAGACATGCACCCAAAAGGATTCCACCCTTTCCAGTTCTGAACAATATGAAGAATCCAGAAGAAAACAGGACTCTTTTAAATCAAACTGGCCTTCCCTCGTTTTTCCCTCCCTTTTTATGTGACCCATTCATTTTCACATATCTGGTTACTCTTATCACATTCTCAGGATCTCAGCTGCACTCAAGAACTTGACAGAAAGAGATATCCTCCCATTACCTTTCAATGAAGGCCATATCTTGGCAAAAAACAGGGACTACTACTATAAATTAGGGCTGTCATGATAGATTCATGCATCAATACCACTATAGATGGTTGGAGATATCAATAGTTTAGGATAGATAGGCGAGTACAGTACAATAAAGTTTGTCCAGGAGGGGAAAGGAAAGAAAAGTCAGATTGGAGACAGCAAGTAGGAAAGGAGGGGGGGGGGGGGGGAAGATTGAGAATATTTTCTCTTCTGTTTCAGTCTTCAGCTTGATCTCATCAGGTGCATGCTATGGGAGTGGAATGTTCTTATACTCCCTTGCTTTTGAAATGTACATTGGTTAATCCTCTCTATATTCCAGTCATTCTCTTTAGAAAGCAGGCTTTACTTTCTTACTTTTCAACTTGCCCTGGGGCATTTTATTTCTACTTAAGGTGAACTCAAAGACAATTTTGTACACAGATGTTCCTTATTCTAGGGCTGTTCTGGTATTTTGGCAACCATCAGTATGGCATCATTGGCAGGCTTCCTATCTACTGGTGTCAATGCCCAAAGACTGCATAGAATGAAGAAAATGAGAAAAAAAAATTATGTGAACAAGCTGTGAATTATGTGAACTGATTCTCAACAGCAATAAGAAAAAATTAGGGCCATCCTGATGCATCCATTGATGAATGAAAGTCACCTTCCAGGGCTTGTGCTAATTTTCTTGCCTAAACCCTTGGAATGCCAAGATCATTTGCATCCCGCGAAACACCAAGATCGGGTCATTTTTTACCCATATGTATTTCTCATAACGAATGAGGTTTTTGTTCAGAATAGAAGCTACACATACCTTTTAAAGATATTTATGTATTTATTTCCCAAGTAGATACCAAAAAAAGAAACGATCCAACGGAACCTTGGAGAACTGGCCATTTTGACCCGATCTTGGCGTTCTGAGGGTTAAGGGTCCTCAGGACTCTCTCTCAAGTCTTATAAGGGTCACTCAGAAAAATTTGGGGGCCCCATTGCAATTGAAGCGTGATGAAATCTTGCAAAGTTGCACAAAAAGTTTCAAATCCCACAATGTTTTTTCTTTGATTTAACATGACCAAAAGCATGATATTCAGTCCAGCACCTTTAGGACTACTTCCAACATTTTCTCTTTAACAAATATCCCTAGGGCATCTTCAAATTTTCAAATTACAAACTTCTGCTTATGACGACTGCCAGATGCTGAGTAGGGATTTTTCTTATTTGCATTTGAGCAGAAATCACAGGAAGATCTTCCACTTCTATAGGAAAGCCAGGAATACATTTTGACCCACAACTTCTTCCATTTTAAAAATATTTTTTCCTTTGTTGTGATTCATGGTTCACAAGCTGCCCATTTTCATAATCGCCCACGTCCATCTCTTTCCCTTCAGTTTGACTAGGTCAAGGCCTATGGCAATCTTCCCTCTGTGCACCCTAAGTGGAACAATGACATCACCTTCATTTAGTATTTATACCTACGCTGTTGATACCTTTCTTTATATGCCATTAGGCCCATGTTCAAGAACATCTGAACGCATGCCAATGTGTGATTAGAATAAACTAACATCGTACATTTTCTGTTTGTAACTGAATGAGAAGAGTGTTGGCCCAAACCGCCCTGAAGTCTGAATTGAAACCAACAGAAATACATAATGAACGCGTGAACACAATGCATCATGTGCCGCTCTCATCACTTTCATGTTGCGCACCTTCCTCAGCAAGGACCCTTCCCCCTTCCTGTCAGTAATAAGGTTGAGCACAGGTTTATTTAGGCAACTAAGAGGTAACTGCCAACTGGTCTGAAAACCAGTCAGAAAATCTAGAACTTTCCCGCACGTCCCTGGGACCCCAATGTTTTTCTGTTGTGCGTCCCTTCTGAATTTTGTGCGTATAGGGCACGCACCTTCACGTAAACGCAAGCCCTGTCTTCAATAGTTGGAGGCATGGTAGGTTTCATTACTCCTTGCAAAGGTCACACATTCCTTCTGCACTCCTGATCACAAGGTGAGATTATGGAAGATGGATAGAGGTCCATGCTCCAATTGAGACAAGAAATTATGGAAGACAAACCTCTGCCTGATTGTGGCAAGAAAAGATTGAATCCTCCAGCCCCCCCCCCCAATGCATCAACACACATAGTTCAGGTTGATGCATCAATGTGTTGAAAACTGCTATAGTGACAGCCCAATTATAAATGTATATACCTTGGATCATCAAATATTTTTATCTTTGGAGTGAAAGGAAGAAAAAGAAAGAAATTGAGGAGGGAGAAATGACATCAGAGAAGGAAGAACTTTTGTTCATTCCTAGCCTCTCCTTTTTCTAGAAAAGAAAATTTCCCCCTCATTAAAAGCTATTCTTGGAACTTCAGTTAACTGATGGGGGAATAGGCCCAAATGCAGAAACCTAATTGAGGTGACATAAAGGACCTAGAGGCTAAGGAGCTTTCCCCTCCCCATTGGAGTCCATTGATCCCCAAAGGGTTATTAACTTAGAAAGGTTTCAACATTTGTGCATTCATAACACATATGGAAATTAAGGCAATTATTGGAGAGAATGTGCAGTTATATTTGTGCTGAATCACTGGTGCAATTAACCATTTTCCGAATGCCCTAGAAATAAACTCATGTCAAACTTTATTCTTGACATCAATGGCATGTTGCACAATAGTCTAATTGCCAGGAATTTTGATGTTATGGGTAAATGGAAATCTGCCATTTCAAATACTTTTTCAAATGAAATATTTACAATTTGCATTTCAATGACATTTTAAATTTAAAGATAGGACATGGGGCATCCACTAGATGCACATGACAATGATCCAGGCAAAATAAAAACAAGGGAGCCTGCTTGGAAAAGACACCAAAACCAAGGTCATAGTCCCTCAGGCAAGGATGCCTCTCTACATTTCTTTAGGAAACTGTAAAGGCATCCCCATGATGTCGCCAATGGCTAGAAAGGCTGTTTTTTAGGGTGTACTGCACCAGGTCTCCTAGAGAAACACATCTTGGTGTTAGTGCTGTCCTATACTAAGCAAACACTCCCCATTGAAGCAGATGCTGGCAGTAAAAAAGGGCCTGTTACCACCCAGACTCAATTCTTCACCTACCTAGTTTTATTCAGAAGCCTGAACACCTTGGCCACTAAAGAGTCTTCACTGAATTTAACTTCAAATTACAAGGGGTGTAAGAAAAGTTCTAAGCCCAGGGCACTTCTGATTGCAATACACCAACTTTATTTTCCTTATGAGAAGACAGATGTATTTGACAGTGACTGGCAAATTTTCATCTCATTCCTTGATTAAATATAGCTTCTATTACTTATTTTTCCATGTGCAACCAAAGGGTCTGCTGAAAGGGCATTAAGATTGAGAAGAATGTTGTGATGAATTTCTAACCTCCAAGAAGTTGATTTTTTGGCAGATCTTTCAGCAGCAGAGAGGATGAAATACTAGTGACTCTTCTCTGCCAGATCAGCTAGAAAATAGACTCCTTAGAGATAAGAAAATTCATTATGGCATTCTTCTCAATTTTAATACCTTTTCAGCAGATCCCTTGGCGGTACATGGGAAAAAATTAATCAAACTTATATTTAATTGACAAATGAGATGAAAATTTGCCAGTCACCATCAAATACATCAGTCTTCTCATAAGGAAAACAAGATTGGTGTATTGCAACTGGAAGTGCCTCGAGCTAAGAACTTTTCATACACCCCTCGTAAGGCCAAAGTACAAATCTTAATTCAGCTTTTGGGAGACATCACAGGACTATGTGTCGCTCAGAAACATATGAACTTACCACCAACTTCAGGAAGTAATTGGCCTTCCATGCCGTCTTGTCCTCCCTACCCATCTTGTGAGTGGAGCAAGGATTGCCCTACAGCAGTTTAAGGACAAGGTCAATGAATGCTCACAGATTCTCCTCTCTGCAATTGAAAAGTGAGAAGCATCATTACTAATGAAATCAGCATTTACCTGAACAATGAAATAACTTCATCAGCCATCAATGCTCCCTAAACACATTAGCATAAATTCCTCATGAATGTAATAAAACTGAAATGAACTTTCATTTATTTTAAAATAAAAGATTTTGTTTTTAAACTTGATTGAACCTGATTTTGGATTAATACTGTGGGACAGATTAGCACTAACATTAACTGTGATATAATGGCAGGGCATTCAATCAGAGCAATAAATAAATAAATAAATAAATAAATAAAATGGAAGCCTTGGGAACAACACGATGGGCAAAAGACACCAAAGGGTGAAAGAGAAGTGTTAGTGTCCAAGTCTGAGTAATAATCAAAGGAAACAATATGCACATTAAGCAGCTAGTGAAGCAAGGCTAGGTCAGGTTCACAGCCATATGATGAAAGACTAGTACAGTGGAATCCAGGGGCTTTGGTATTTTTTTTTCCTTAATAAATCTCCCATGAAGTACATGTCCAGTACAGATCTCAAACCCTGTCCTCATTATTCAATCATCATCTGTTCCCTAAATAGTTACACTTTGTGCCCCCTATTGTGAATCCTATTGATAAGCACAAAGAATTGAGCAGTTGTTCCAAAGATTGAGTTAAAACCTCAAATCCTGACTTACTCTTTCTTTTATTACTTTCTTTAAAATAATAACGAATAATAACATATCTAAAGGATGTTCAATAAGAAACCCTAACCATCACAATGAACCCATCCCCTCCAATGGGGGGATGTAACCAATGGGTTAATGTTTACAGTGTATATAATGATGGGATAATGTTTGCCTCAGGAAAGTTGTCTTTGTTTTGACCAGTAAGGTAAAAGACCCAATAGGGTAATTTTCCCTTCTATAGAGTGAGGAGCCACCTGGATAACTCCTGCAAATTTCAGCCTGGTGGCAGTTGCCTGAAGTGATGTGAATCACCCAAGCAACTAACAACACTATGAAGTCATTTGACAATGGGACAGGCCTATGAGCAGAAAAGCAATATTATTAAGCCAATGAGGGAGACTTCAAGAATTGTGCATGAAGCTACAAGGAATGGTATGATTGATCAGTCTGAAGAAGCCATAATCAATGGGAACAAAAGTAAATTGTGAACTGAGGTGGCATCACAAACACCTTTTTAGAGTACAATGTTAAGGAAAAAGCATTCTTGGCATAGGCCTACCAGTTGAACTAGAACTACATGACAAGAATCTACTAATCACATCTAATATTACTTTCATAGGCTTGTGGGACATCAGGTAAAAAACAACAATAAAGCATGACACTGAACAAAACACCAACCATTCTGATTCTTCTCATCCTCAATGAGATCATTTAGTAATTCAGCACCATGCCAAAATATAACAAATTTGAAGAATAGTTCTGGAAAAATTCTATAATACCCAGCAAAGGCAGCAGCAGGCTGCAGGGTAGGTATTTCAGTTTAAGGGATTTTTTGAAGGCTTCAAGTAGGTAGAAATCTTACTGGGGGGGGGGGGGGGGGGGAAGAGCATTCCAATCAACAACTGGCTGGGGGAAAGAACTATGCTTAAACAAAAGTTCTAGCCTGATGGCCAGTGTACCAGATGAGTGAACCTAGCCCTCCAACTTGGACATCATGAGGTAGGCCTTATATCCACCTCTATGGTGACTTACAACTGATATTCTTAAACCACCCACCCAGTCAAGCCTTTCGTTGTTCCTTAGAAAATGAAAATATAAATATATGGGCCTGAAAACGATTCCTACGTCTTATTAGCGTCACCCCGAGCTTCTGTCCATGGTAAGTTCACACTGTGTAATGGGCCCGGCAGCTTGAAATCTGGGCTAAATATATGCCACTTTACTTTAAAAGTTAAAGATTGAGTTTAGGTACGAGCTTAAGTTGGCAGACAACTTCACTAAAGTTGCAGTCTGCTACTGCCAATTACGATATCAATGAAGCCTGCTTTCATATATTATGGGGACACAATGCACCATGACCCCGGTCTTCTAAATTCATTGCGGAATTTGATGCGTATTTCAAAGAATGCAGATTAGAGTTTAGGAAATTCTGGAAAGCATAAAGTACAAGTAATCCGGGTCCTTTCAGATAGGCTATGCTCTTATGGTGTCTCAGATTCAAGCAGAATTACTCTCAATCGAGAAAGCATTGGACATTAAAATACCACTAGACTGCTAGACCAGGTAACAAGCGGATACCCTGAGGATCTGTTCTCCACCGTTTTAATGCGAGATCAAGAAGAATTTCATGGTAAAACAGCAAGGCGTAGGGCCTACCTGCACCGGAGGGCTGAGGAAATGGGAATGTACGTCACTTCCGGGAATTGAGAAGGGAAATAATTCTTTTTTTTTAGTTATGTATGTATTTATCAACCAACCCTGCTCCTTGTCTATTGCAGTCAAACTTTCAAATACAGATTAAGTACTTTCCGAGAAGGTAATTTTTCGGCTGAGACTCTTCGATACTTGCAAACTATCAACCTGTATCTTCATATCAGACTGTCAACCAGGGACCTATCCAATACAGCATCCGTGCTTGCGAGAGAAGCCATTGCACAGCTGCGTTTTCCATCAGGCTGCGTTGTCAACTTGTTCTCTTTATTGTTCCCCTTCTTCGGGAATCTTCGGGATCTAGAGCTTCCCTGTGGACCATAAGCGCTGTGAATCAGATGCATGAGGTAAGCAGGTGTACCTTATTTTTGAAACAGAGGATCCTTCCTAATATGTGCGATGAGGCCGTGAATCCGCGATGACGATAATGGTGAAGTAACTGACCTTGCAACTACGCCATGTTGCCGTGCTCGTCGGAGGCCGACCGGGGAGGGGCGTCGCCTTTCGCAGGGATTGCCATGGCCATGTTTTCGGCGGGAAACCTGCCTTCTCGATGTGAAAGCATACATGCCTTTTGGCTATATTGCAATAAACGACCAATTTTTCGTGGTCTCCATTTGCACTTAGATTTGCATTTAAGTGTTTCGAGTCTGGTGAGTCAGTCGAGGAGACGACGTTTATAGGCAACAAAATGTAACCTTGGGCGGGCCTTCGATTCGATTAGATATGATGAATGAAATGAAGCCTCTGTGACCCAGCTTGTCGCACTAGGCCAGTTCTGACTTGTATTTTTTTGTGTAAAGAGGACAGCTGTATTTAAGCTACACGTATACAAGCATTCACATGGTTGCATGTATATGAAGAACCTTAGTTGGATAGCTTGGTGGTGGTGATGAAACAAGTATTGCAAATCTAAAGGATAAAGAAGTAAAGGAAAGGATACTGGTTTTGGGGCAGATTTGAGTTGGTGCATAAGTCAACCATCTGAGACAAATTTCATGTAGCTTACTCTTACAGACAAATGTTAGTCACTTTTTGTTGTTGATGGAATGTTAACCCAGGCATCGTTGGAGGATCTATTTATGTGTCCCCAGGAGTCTCCATTATTTCTAAAATCTTTTTTGATATAATGAAATGGTATAGCACCAACAATGAAAAGGGTAGAGGCTCCATTTGCTTTCAGCGAAATTCGTCATGTAACTCCTCTCCTGTATACACCATTGACGCTCTATAGTATGCACCATACGAATCATGCTACCCCATGCTACTCTAATCTGTGCCATATTCTCCCCTCTCTGCACCATGTTACTCATTGCTACCATCTTCTATATCGTATTCTACTTTGTCTGCACCGTGCTACTCTATGCTATCCACTGCTATTCTTGTCTTAACTCTCTTCTCACACGTGTATATCATGCTACTCTGTGCTACCCACTGCTATCCTCCTTTCAGCTGTCACATCTCCCGACTCGACCATGCTTCTCCATGCTACCGCGTTGTTGTCTCTTTCGTAATCTTTTCTTCCGGTTTACTCAATGCTACTGTCCTTTCTGCCTTACTCTCCCGTATGTATTCCTTACTGTTGCATTCTACCTTCTGAAAATATCTCAGTACCCTATTCTCATTGGTATGCTCCAGACCTATCCTTTGCTCCTCTTTTATCACTTTTCATCGGCTCCCACTTCACTCCATAACTTCAAAATTTGCCAATGAAATGAAATAGAATGAAAATGATGAAACACAACCAATTTGCTAATAACCTCGACGGGTAACTTCAACATTCAAGAATGAAATGAAGTGGAATCATTTGCAATCAAAATTGTAATGAGTCGGTCTTGTGTGGAATCCAGTCCATAAAACAATCTGATTCTGTGTCTAGTAGTCTCTCCGGTCCATTCAGTCTGAACAACAGGCAGACTACATACTGGGCAGTTTAGTGGTTCTCTGGGATGCCACATGGGAACATCATAGATGAAGAAAGAATCGATGTTGGAAACACATTTTTCACAACTCAACACCTTCAAGAATGGACCAACTTCCCATTTCACTTGTTCAAGACAGTATTATAAGAAGTCGTCACTGGAGGACGCTCTAAAAATGTGAAAACCAGAATAAAAGCAAGTAGAAGGCAAAGGTTTGACATGGTCAGTGCACCAAGTGGATCTGATGAATACTCAGTGGTTCGTGTCTGTTTCAAGAGATATTTTTTGCTTTTTATCATCACCAGGTTGATATAGGGGGAATGACATGCCCCTAGGGCATGACTTATTTAGTAGCACCGGATATCATGGAGCAGCATGGTTCAGACACAAGGAAATAAGATCCAGAGGAGTATACCAAGCGTTAGCATGGAACAGTATGGCGAAGTCAGGAGATGTAGGAGCTGATAGGTAGATAGCAGTGGGTAGCATAGAGTCGCATGATGTACACGTGTGAGAAGAGAGTTAAGAATAGCAGCGGATAGCATGGTGCACACGCTTGAAGAGAAGGTTCAGAGGAAAGTAGCAGAGTATAGCAGGGAGTAGTATGGGGCAGACCCGTGAGAAGAGGACTTGGGAGAGTAGCATTTGGTAGCATGGAGTAGTATGGTACAGACACAGTAGAATAAGGTACAAAGGATAGTAGCAATGAGTAGCATGGTGAAGAGAGGGGAGAATACGGTATAGATTAGAATAGCATGAGTCGTATGGTGTATATGGGAGAGGAGCTAGATATAATAAATTTCGCCAAAAGCAAATGGAGCCTCTACCATGAAAGGGGCACAAATCTCACTACTGGTCCATGCCATTCTTTTGGTTAAGCAAGATCCTCAGAAAATCCTTTAGTGGGGCTACTCAGGGTAAAAGTGAAAAATACCAGAATGGATCTCACAGCAATATAAACAGGATCCTGGTTTCTTTGTATTGCTTCGGGGGTGCATCTTCAAATATGCTAAAGTGATCTTGTGTACAGACAGTTAGAACCATGACCAATTTCATTGTTCAAGATGCTCTCAAAGAGCAATTCAAGAAGGTGGAATTTTTTCATGGAAAGGGGTTGAAGAAAGGGTATAGGCATGACTACACCTATTGGTGGAACTGTATAGAGGCAAAAAATCTATTTCACTTGATTTTCTTTGTCACCCACCTGAGTATGGATTAGATTATTTTTGCCAGTTAGCTCATGAATATGTCATGATGAATTATTATTCAATAAATGGCCATTAGCCCTGAATTTTATCATATCAATTTGTGTACTAAGAGGTATTTATACCACAACCATCTTATTCAAGGGCAGATCAAAGAGTTTCCAATTTCTTTTTTTAAGGTTTATCTGAATTCATACCTGGGCATGGGCAGGCAGCTTAGCAATTATCTGGAATGTCTTGACTTTGTCAGATCTAGAGAATGAGCTAATTATGGTTGCATAAGTGAACTCCCAACTTCTTCCAAGTAGTTTACTGAAATATCAATTCACCATTGCCAAGGTTATTGTGACAGCTGGAAGCATAATTATAGCCCTTTTTTGGCAAATTCCTTGAATTGTGCTATTGTGTCTAATTTAATTTAGTTTGAATTATCAGGATGATTTATCTATAAATGACTTCTGCTCCAGTGCATTATCATGTTGCAAACCATATCAATTGTTCTGCTAAGTCCTGGTTGCAGTCAGCAAACATCTGTATGCAGGCATTTTGGCACTTCCTTGTAAAGGATGGTCCACAAAGAAGGGAAGCATTTTACACTTTCGTAAAATGCATTCTATTGGGGACAGAAAGATTCGACAAATTTAGTGTAAGAACAACTAAAACATATTTTTCTTAAAGGCATTGGTGAACAATAAAGTAATTGATCACAGAACAGGATCTCACACCTACATTTAAAAAAAAATCACCAAAAATGCTGCTTTCACCAAAGATTCCCAGACTTTTTTACCTGGCTACAAAGCATTAACAGGTCTGATGAAGAAATTCAAAACCACTGGTTCTGTACAAAATGCTATCAGTTGCTGAACTGAAGGACTTCATCTGCATTCTTGCTAATGTTGAAACGTAATACTCTTCATGTTATTTTTGAGCTGACAGCCAGGGAGGGTTAAGTAGAACAATGGATCCCTCAACTATTCACAACCTCATCCTCACATCCCCTCCATACTCTGTGGTTAATGTGGAGAGAGTTCTGCTGGAGTTGGAGAAGCCATATCATCATTTTATGGTTTGCTCTGAAATTACAGTTGGTATGTTTACATGAAATATACAGTACTCATGACCAAACAGATCAATTTGGGTGAAGGAAAGGGTTAGGTTACTGGGGATTGCATGTTTATTTTGAAAAGTGATTCCTTTGTAATCATCCCAATTGTTATTTTTACTTTTATTTATGGAATCCCAACATGTTTATGGCATTATGTTCATCCTTCCAACCAGAAGTTGCTATCATGAGCATTGGCTAGATAGGCCATCAATCCATTTCTTGGAGTGAAGAGAGTTTAACCCTTCTTATTTGAATCTTACTGGCAACTTGGGTTGAGTCCACTTATGGATGAAAAATTGTCTGCTTTAATTTTCAATTTCTTAAATTTGTTTGGATTTTTGCGAAGTTCTGTAGATAGAGCAGAAAGAGTAACCCGATGAAATTGAGGTGAATTGATAATTAAAAAAAAGTATTTGTCAACCTAAAAAAGCAGAACAGGCTCTCATGTTCCTGCCTGTCCCCTGTTGATGTGTTTCGAAATACTGTCTTAATTTGGCGATCGCTATGCACCTTATAGCCACAAGTGTGTGGGATGTACTACCTCTATAATCCCATCTTGCCGATTTAACCCATTTCATCATCCAGCGTTAATATCCGGCATTCCTGTGGAAAACCGGTAAGAGTTAGCTCTCATATGGCAATATGAACTGCCCTCAGATGAAGGCTGCACATATTACCTATTCCATAGCTATTTATAGAAAGTTGACGCAGCAACATGCGGAGATGGGGAGTGGCATTCTCCCGAGGTATACATTTATTTATACTACGGAAGGTTGACCAGGATAGTGACATCTTCAACGTTGCCAAAATTTTGGTAGGGTAGCCGTTACGCTCTGGTTTTACCCTCTCAATGCCATGTTGCCCCTTTTGGCATCCTCTTATGCTACGGATCTTGAGGAATTGGCTGGTGAATGCACATGTTTATCCGGTTGATGCAACAGCCGGGACGAATCTCATGTGTACGAATTGCATTGTGCCTTAGTTCGATAGTCCACGCTTCTAATTTCAGTATAGTATGCTTTTCGTCTCTACCGTACTATTTGGATGAAGAGTGACGAGGAGTAGGGGTAAGCAATGACTGTATTATAACGCAGAAATCAAATGCAAAAAAAAAATTTACTGACGTCATGTTTGAAAGGAATTAACTGACTTGAGAAAACCTGAATGTTAATAATTTCCTCAAATTGTTTGCCATGCATACGATTTTTCAGAGAGTAAAGTAAGTGGGAAAGGGGAGAGTAAAAGAGAGGTCAGTGTTTCTGGAAGTTTGCTTATTCACCCGCTCCTTGTAGTATTTACCATGACTGGAAAGGAATGTGAAAGGACCTCTGGACTTGACTATAGGAATTAACGTATGTCAATGTTTGAAGTTGTGCTTCTCTGGGACTAATGTCTCCGCTAATGTTTTCGAACTGCACTCGGAAGTACCCCTCATTCCAAGTTCTAGGCCTTCTTTTCCACATGATTTCCATTTTGCTTGCCTCTTTGATCCTACCACACGACCGTAAGTTATTGGCTCAATTGTGTCATGGCATCTAGCTAGAGGAATCGAACGTACCCTGAGGGGAGTGTCGAACTTAGGAAAATTACGTTAGCAAAATACGTTAGTAGAAAGTGGGGACTTGTAATCCTTTCAATATGTAGTCATCCCCCGAAGTTACGTCGTAATTGGCTCCGAGACCGGCGACGTTAGTCGAGACAGTACGGTGTTGCTGACTACTCGCAGTTGAGATACCAATTCATGGACGACGTAAGGACAACGTAATACAACGTAGGTACGAATTGTGCTCTTGGCTTAATATATTGGATCTGGGGGGGAACGACGTAAGTCGAGACGACGCAAGTCGGGGGATGACTATATTGGTTCACGTACCACAACTGATAAAAGAGAGTATCAATATTACGAGGCCAAACCTATAATCCTGAATTAGTTGAATTTTTACTTTCTTGGCATAAGCTGTCGTTTTCAAACTGCCGAGTGCACCCCTTAGGAGGGATTTCCACTTGAGTATTACCTGCAAATTTAGACTCATTCCAATTGGAAAGCAACTGTATGATGAACCTTGGGCTGATTTTCAGCTAGACCAAAATGGATACCATTAACTATTTCCTGTTTGTGCCCAGATTAGGAAGTAACTGGAATACAGATTTAGACTCAGACCTTTTTCAATTGGAGGATCGTGCTGGTTTCCGGTTCTGGTTCCGGAGTTTCTGAGTAGTTGGTAGCTGTGACTGCAGGTATTGGGTTGGCCAGAAAGTTCTTGCAGTTTGAGACAATATTTGAGAAAAAAATTTTGTTCAGCAACTATACAATGTCAGTCAACAATGTAAGCACCATTGTGTTCCACTACATGTCTCCTCCTTCCAGCCAGGGAATGAATTCCGCCGTGGTAGAACGATGGTGGCTGAGACTCAAAGGGCCGATTGCATGAACGATGTTTTTCCGGTATTTTTCGAAAGTCATCGGTTAACCGATGTCCAAGGCCAAAAATGGATTGCATGAACGCTATCTTCCTTTAACCATTGTCTAACCGATGTCTAACAGAAGCTGAAAAAGGTGTCGGTTCCAGACAATGGATGGGGCATGTTTTGCCGATATTTATGCCAGCGTTCGTGTACCATCTCGATGAGTATAGCGCTGCAGTGTACCGGTGAAGCACAATGGATTCTGTTNTCGAATGCGACTTCAATCCAATAATAGCATAGTGGCTTCCTATTGGAGGGAAACCAACCAAAGGGAAACACAAGGTGGGACAAAAGTTGCTATGCAGTTCTTGTATATTGAAAGTAGCTGTTTTGCTAATTTGGTCCCTCTTTGTTTCAGAGTAATACTGCTGGATGAAGCTGGTAGCTTTTGAAATAACATTGCTTTTCTTGTAAACAACGGGCAATATGACGTCAGAAATTAAACCTTTATCTATATTCAACAACTGTATAGTGACTTTTGCACCACTCTGTATATCCATGCGCTGCTTTATGGAATTACAGCAACTGAGTTTAACACATGCAAGATAAGGCTCCATGCTACATGAGTAAGTCGATAATCCGACTTTCAAGGGCTGCATAGACAGTCGCAGAACTCGCCAAGAGAGGATTACAAATAAATGGAATGACCTATGTTCGACAGAATTCTTCATCCATTGTCTCGCGCTGATACTCCGAGAGGGTCCACCGCCAGTTCTATCACTTCGTGAAATTGCAGGTATTGGGTTGGCCGGAAAGTTCTTGCAGTTTCAGACAATATTTGAGAAAACAATTTCATTCAGCAACTATACAATATCAGTCAACAATGTAAGCACCATTGTGTCCCACTACATGTCTCCACCTTCCAGCCAGGGTATGGATTCCGCTGTGGTAGAACGATGGGGACTGAGACTCAAAGAACTGTCGCAAGTAGCATTCGTCGTCGTCGAACTTTTTCTCTTTGAGGCGGTTCTGCAGGCCGCAGAAAAGGTGGTAGTCCGACGGAGCAAGGTCCAGGGAGTACGGTGGGTGCGGCAGAATCTCCATCCGAGGGCGAGGAGTTTGAGCCGGGTCATCTTTGCGGTATGCGGCCGGGCATCGTCGTGGAGGAACAGCACTTTGTCACGTCCCGGCCGAGCCGTTGAGAGTTTCTGACTCAATCTCTCCAGTCGGTCGCAGTAGTAGGTCGCCGTGATGGTGTTGAGAGGAAGCAGCTCGAACATCACGACACCTTTCACGTCCCACCATACGGAGAGCATCACCTTGCGGGTGTGCGGGTCACCTTTCGGCTCCGGCTGCGGCTCTTCATCGGCGTCTACCCACTGACGCTTGCGGGTATGGTTCGCGTACATCACCCACTTCTCATCCCCCGTGACGACGTCGTCGAGCCAGTCGAAGCGCCGTCGACGGGAGAGAAGTGCACAGATGTCGGAACGCTGGTCGAGGTCCTTCCGTGTCAAAGCATGGGGTATCCAACTACTGAGCTTCGAGACCTTCCCGATCGTGGACAGGCGGTGTTCGATGGTGGAGTGGGAGTACCAGAGGACGGCGGCCATGTCGCGAGTGGTCATGCTGGGATCGGCTTCCACGAGTTGTAATAGCGCCTCATCATCCAACTCCGACGGGCGCCCCGACCTCGGCTTGTCTTCGACACTATAATTTCCGGACTTGAAGCGAGCGAACCGATCGAAGCACGTCTTCTCGCTGATGGCTCCTTCCCCAAACGCCTGGCACAGACGGCGATGGGCGTCGGCTGCCTTCTCTCCCAGACGGAACTCATAGAGGAGGCAGGTGCGGAGGTGGTCACGGTCAAGGTCGAACTTCTGGCGCATACTTGGCGGTAAGGAATCGAAAATACACTGAACCTGCTCGCAGGAAGGAAAACTATTTATAGGCGAAGCGAGAAAATTCGTGAGGCTTCCTAATGAGAAAAGGCGAAAACTGCAAGAACTTTCCGGCCAACCCAATACCACCCATACTCCCAAATGAGCTGGAAACTACAAATATGTAGGTGTAACTAGGAAGTTGTTGGTGTCCCGTAAAGAACCTGCTGGGTATGGATTTGGCCAGGAAAAACTTAATTATAAGTTACATCCTCTGCTAGCTCTAGGTGGTTCGAGAAAGGACTGATCATTTTATTTATTTTCTAAAATTCACAGAAATAATGTTGAGTTTGGTACCGCTGGAGCAGAAAATGCTGGGAGTTTTTTTTTCGTCTTGCCCATATCAACTGTTAGTTGACAATTTTCAAGATGGCGCCCCCTACAATAGAGTTTTTATTGTGAAATGTTTTTACTTGTGTGAAAGTTTAGTGCAAGTATAAAGGGATTTTCGAACAAAATTTGAAGAAAAGGACCTTCAGGATCAATTTTAGCACAAATCTTGTGAAAAAGTTTGAAGCGATAGGATCAGTCTTAGACGATTATTGAACATGTCAAGGCAACAATGGAGAGGAGTCCAAGAAAGCCAATCAGCCGATTTCAAAATTCTTTCATCCAAATTCAAGTGGTTTCATGTCGTTGTACTTGGCGCCATGGTCACGGTTGGTCTTGACTGTCGTATACTCCAGATCCGAATCCCTGTGACTATTTTGTGCAGGTACCTTAAAGACAAAGGGTACAGGAATAACCCACGGACAGTTGAAGATCTGAAAAATTAAATATCCACAGTTGCATTATTATGCACATTACGGAAAAACTTTTGGTTGCAACGATGCAGAACTATAAAACACGAATGCACAAGTTCTCGAAGTGGATGGTGCACATATAGGAAAAGTTTTTTACATGAAAAAATTACCTATCTTGTTTATTTTAAAGAATTAAGAAAAATGGTTAAAAGTTTCTGCTAATAAAAGTTATGCCAAATAAAATTATCTGTTCTTTCTTGAAGACCCTTAAATTTACTTATTTATTATTTGCCCATGTAAGTACTTCGCACTAATTCGTGGAAACTGGAAATGTAATGATGAACATTACCATTTCTGCTTCTTTCTGTTCCGGGGTGATAGCCTGAAAAAGCTGTTTCAAAGAGTTGACAGGATCTGAGCTGAAGCTTTCAGAGAAGCTTCTGGCATCTTTCATGTTGCAACGGCATTGGGTGATTATAGACCACCGTCCGTCGGATTATGATTTATTATCAATACTTTTTGGATGATCTTGTCCTGGAATTTAATAAGCAGTCAACTCATTGAAATTCGCGGCAGGTGTAATTCATGTGTGAAATCTGCAGGTGGATATTCTATGGTACCTCAGTGCTAGATTATTGAACAGGTTTTGTAAAGAATTTACAGGGATCTCTTTATGGCTAACGACTGAAAGATTCGGAGGGTAGTAGCAAATCCTTCTCCTATGGGGGAAACTAATTATTTCCGGTCCTACCGGTAGATATTCCTTGCCATCGGATCCCTTGAGAAGGTCCCGTCCAAGGGGTCCTATGCTCCCATATGGAAAAATAATAGAGTCGGATTGTTACTCACATCATCTTATCTGAAATAGGCGAGCGCAGCTATGCCTCGTCCCGGTGGATGCTTCATGAAAGTATTCCTCAGCGATGGATTTCGCTTTGATAAATGAATGCAGCTCAGGGGTATATCTCTGTGCGTACCTCAGTACTTCTCTACCTTTAGAGTACCCACTGGGTTGGGAAAGGTGATTTATTGAAATTGTAGCTTGAGAAATAAATTATCATCCTTTGGTATTCGCATGGATTTCCCCGTCACCGATAGCATGGCCCTCGTAGTGGGTACTTTTACATTGAAAGATACCATAACTGAGCTCATTGAACTGACTGTCACGCGCTTAGATGGGAGTTTTGAAGGGAGAGATATGCTATCTCAGGCTTGATGTCATGAATTACATTTGCTACCCTGTCAGGGAGGACGAGCTGCGAGAAATTCACTTGAGCGAGAAGGAAGTCTCTTCTTTCCTTGAAGAGGGGTTCAGGCAAGCAGACGGCCAGATCGAGATGGCAGACAAGCAAATGGAAACTAGGGCTCTGTGGTAGAGTAAAACCATCTAGAGGGTGGCCCCAAAAAAAGTCACTCTTTTCAACGCGCACTTTTGGTGCTATGCTTTCAAGGATTTTTTTTTACTATGGTCGCGCCTTCGGCGCTCCATTACCTTGGATAGTGATTAATTCATTTATTCTTTGCGTATTTAAAGTACGTCCCCATTGAAATGCGTGACATATAGGGACGAAAGTCTTGTCACAAAAGACGAAAATCATTACTTCTCTGATTTCTAGTGTGCCTATCTTGAAATCTTTTCTTGCGTCCCTTTTTGTAAGGGTGGAGAATACATTTTGTTTATGAAGGGAGGATATTAGATGTGATTCCCCTGTATAAAGTTTTCATCCTAAAAAGGACAACTCAGCCATCAAATAGGTACTTCTGAGTGAATTTTAAATTTTCTCTCTGTTTCGTTGGGTCAAAAAAAAAATCCAGGAAAATGGGATAATAAAAAAAGTACCCTGATGGGTTAAAAAAAAAAAATTTTTCTTCTGAAATGTAGACTCAGGGAACTCCATGCCACCCAGTTTTAGCCTTATACGTTTCCCCTTTTTGCTGGCGGTAAAAAATGTATTTGGAAAAGCGACTCACCCAAAAGCTGTGCCCGGAGGGGATGCACCATGAAGCTGAATACTCCTTCAACTCAATAATATCATGTCACTTATACGTGTGCCAAGTTTCACCTTTCCCTTTCTGTCCAATTCGCCACAACAAAAATTTTTTTTTTAAAACATCGCCCCTCGAAAAAATTCCCCCAGGGGATGTATCGAGACTTAACATTTTTCTTTAATTCTTTGTCTCAGTAGTCACACTCATGCAAAGTTTCAGCTTTCCATGTTCATCAGTTTAACTGATGCAAAAAAATTATTTGAAAACATCTCCCTTCGAAATTTGTGCCCCCCGGGGCATTTACTTCCAAAGTCTGAATTTTTCTGCACGCAGCATCCCAATAGGTAGTTATGTACCAAGTTTCATCTTTCCACACTAGCTCAATACGCCAGGACAAAAAAAAATTACTTGAAAACGACGTTCCCGAAAAATAAGCCCCAGGGCATGGATCTAAAATTTTCCAGAACTCATCGTCTCTGTAGGCACGTCCATGCCAGGTTTCAGCTTTCCGTGTCTCTCCGTTTTACTCAAGCAAAAGTATTGTTACGGAGGGGGAATGAGTAACGGGACTTGGAAGGCATGAGGGGCCGAAAGAAAGCCAAGGAACGGCCCGGAATTGAACCCGGGCCTCCTGATTGCCGGTCAGGTGTGCTACCACTGCACCACCGAACCCGGGACATGCAGTCAAGCCTCTCGATGCCATTCTCATCCGTCACAATATATATTTAAAAACTTCTCCCCCCAAAATGTGTACCCCCAGGGCATGTACCTCCTAAAATTACTTGAAAACGTCGGCCCCAAAAAATATGCCCCCAGGGCATGGATCTAAAATTTTTCATTTTTCCTGAACTCATCGTCTCGGTAGGCACGTCCATGTCAAGTTTCAGCTTTCCATGTCTCTCCATTTTACTCAAGCAAAAATATTGTTACGGAGGGGGAATGAGTACCGGGACTTGGAAGGCATGAGAGGCCGAGAGAAAGCCAAGGAACGGCGGGGAATTGAATCCGGGCCTCCTGATTGCCGGTCCGGTGTGCTACCACTGCACCACCGAACCCGGGACATCCAGTCAATCCTCTCGATGCCATCCTCATCCGTCACAATATATATTTAAAAACTTCTCCCCCCAAAATGTGTACCCCCAGGGCATGTACCTCCAAAGTCGGATTTTTCTGAACTCTACATCCCAAAAGGTACATGTGTATCAAGTTTCAGATTTCTAACTTTTCTAGAACATGGTTAGAATTAGCGTCAGTCAGTCAGTCAGTCACGATCGTCTACATATATTAGATATACTTTTATCATTTCTGAAGATAGATGGGGGGGGGGGTGGAACTAGCCTTCGCAACTGGCAATGTAATTCGTCTCTTCTGGCTTATCTTTCAACGGAAATCTTCCATCATGATTTGAGTGTTCCGCTTCGAGGAAAGAAGTGTTGGCTGTCGACAAGCTTCGTTATCGTTCTGTTCTAGTGAGCACACGAAGCACGGTTTAATTTCTTTTTTTTTCTCTCTCAGCTGTGAAGCCTCAACTTTCCATCACGCATTTTTCCTCCGACACTTCCGATTCCCATAGTTGCTATGAATCGAACGCAAGTGATCCATTCCCTTCTCCACAACTTGACGGCAAGCGCCCGAGTCCTCGAAACGCAGGTGATAGGATGACGTAACTCTGGACGCCTGCGAACGTCCGATCGCCTCCGCCGCTGAAAGAAGTAAATCGTGAAATGATGAGAATTCTGAGCAACAGAAACCAGGACTCGACTGGGAAAGCGAAACTGATATGTATTCTCGTAATAGGGGGAGAAATAGCAGCTATCATTTCCGACTCCGTCTTTTCCCCCAGCCGCTCGTAGCTGCTGGTCGAGACACCTCTCTCTGTCGGCGCGTCGTTAAATGACGATACCCTCGAGAGAGCAGCTGTCAGCGGAACACGGTGAAGTGTGAACGCGCCCAGCAGGTCAACCCTAACACGAGGTCACGAGATGCTAGAGGCCTCGGCAGAGAGGCGCTTGGAAAAAATACACGCCCCTCTTTCCGTCAGAGCTCGACTCGTCCGCGTCATCAAATGATGTCGCTCTCGGGCAAGCAACTGCCAGCGAAACGTTGCGAATCGTGAGAGCGCCGAACGGGTCGGCGCGAACGTGACGTCATGAGATTCTCGAAGAGTCGACAAGTCGCTAGGAAGAAAGACACGCGTCACGAATCGCAACGACGAACACGAGGCCTGCTCCTCCTTCGTTCCCTCTTCTTGCCATTGACGTCAGACAGATGAGAAGATGATAAAGTTACCCCTAAATCTACCGATGATGGCGGGAAGGAAGATGGCGACATCACAAATTATCTACGCGAAGTGCTGACGTGGTTCGAACACGCCTGTCGAGTTCGAACGATTACGGTAGATTTCTGCAGTTCAACGGTCATGCACGATGAAATGACTGCATCTCGTTCCACCCATCTACTTCGATGCGTGGCGGTGAGATGCCATCCTTTCCAACGAAAACAGGTGGTTGCATGGATGTCTATTGCAATCCCTCTTCGAGACGAGAAAATCTAAAGAACATTGAGGCCAGTTGAAGATAAGCGATCGAGGTGCAAAACCTGTCACGGATACTGATATGCAACGACACGATGTACAGGGTGGCTAAAAAAAAAACAAGCATTTTTCCTCAGGTATGAAGACGAGACGATACCGGTGTTTCCACTCGCTGACCTGTCTGTAATGGACTCCTATTCCCACACGCTCGGGGAGAACGAAATGTTTTCTCTCCCGAAACGACCGCGACCGAGTCGACGGTATCTACAGGTCCGGACGAGCTCTCGGCGCATCTTTTACGGAAGGGACAACAGAGCTCGCGATACCCGTAGGTGTTCTCAGTTGATACTTTCGCGAAACGACCGTCCAAACGGCATGGAGGAAGGTCGAGATCGTTCCCCTGCCCAAAGTGGCTCATCCGAAGGAATTTAGAGGCCGGCAACCGTCGGGAAGCTCTTCCCCGTTGCTCGAACGTCTGGAATGTCTTCTTTCGGCTAACGTTCGAAGCGCACCATACGACGGCCGATTTGCATTTAAAAAAAAAAAACGCATCTGAGTATAACAACCCCGGTATAAAAGCATCGGTCGTACGACCGATACTCGCTCTCGTCACTCGAGCGGGTAACTATGATACTTCGACTGCAAGTAACCGACAATCGTACGACCTTTTCGTCGATCGTAGCAATGCATTCGATACCGTCTCACGACGGGATATCTAATATAGAGTATGACAAAAGCCAGGAACCTCGGGGAAACAACGCGGGGATCTTTTCCAGCCTAGAGTGTCTGGAACTCGGAAGCCGATCCGAGTCGATACCGGAATGCCACATTTCTTTTAATCTCAAAATCGGGTCAAAGTGACTCAAATCGACCCGTCGCTCCGGCCTGAGCCTAATTGTTCTCGGGTGGTTAAGGTTTACCGAAATTTATTTCAGCCGTAAATAAACTGGCAAAGATGTGCACTTTCCAATGGCTCGCCGACGCGTTGCATCTAATTTTTGGAACGTGGAGCAGTATGTCGTAAGGAATGGGAAATCGTCTTCTCTGAAAGCGTGACAGGAGGACAAGGATGACAGGTGTCATTCGAGGTGCCGTTTTATAACCATATTCTTTCACTTTCGTCACCGACGGGCTTCGATCGACTATTGGGAACGGCAACGTTATCAAATATGCCGACGATATCGCAATTCGTGCGAGATGATCTCATCGGGACCGCCGCGACGAATACGACCCAGTTTAAGATCCAGGCTGGAAACAGCTATAATTTCCAACTGGACTCCAGCTGTAAATTCGGACCCATTCCAACTGGATAACAGCTGGAAAGTAGTCATCTCCAGATTTGTTCCTAATTGGTATATCACCAACTGAATGAGAATCTTTTTATGGACTATTTTTGTCAGAGGTCCATCTACAGGAACAGCTGATTTTCAACTGTAAATTTAGCTACATTCCAGTTGTGGGGTCCTCTTTATAAAGTTCCAACTGGAAAATTTCCAGCCGGACACAGCTATTAAAACCAGCTGTATTCCAGTCGGAAAATTCCAGCTAAGAAACAACTGGTACCTACTATTTTCCAGCTCTTTGCCAGCTGGAAATGGTCCGAATTTACAGATTTGGCCCAGCTGGAATATTCCAGTTGGGATTTTAAACTGGGATCTGATCTTTAGCTGAAGTATTTTCTAGGGAGACAGGATAGCCAGAGGTGCACAACTCAAAAGGCGGTGAGGGCCATTTGCGATTTTTACTCACCTACCACGGGCCGCAGTCTGGCTGATCATAACTGAGGCCAACAGGGCAGGAGCCATAGGAGACTAGCGAACGTCGTACTGATCTTTAAGAAGAGTGAAAAGAGTAATCCTGGGAATTATTATCCGGTAAGTCTCACAAGTATCTCGGGGAAGCTCATGGAGAACATCCTAACATGGAGAACAGCGAGTAAATGGGAAAGCCAGGGACGTCATTTCGGGGGGGGGGGGGGGGGGGGGGACCCCCCCCCTCCTGTCAGGCGAGCCATAGAGAGGGGAGGGCGCTGCCAACCCCCTCTCCAAGGACGAGCCACTAGCGCCCATAATCGAGACAGATTCGTGGAGCCCAGGCCAAAAACAAGCTCATATTCCCTGTAATCACAAGTAACGCAAAACATTCTAACAACGTTTTAGGAATGATGATGATCGATGTTACTTCAATGTGTAAATGACCAAAACGTCAACGTTGCTCTAATGTTGCGAAAGAACATTGCATTGACGTTGCAGATCGTTACATATAAGTTTTCTTATGTAGCAGTAACGTTTCAGGACTGTTCAACTTAAGTTGCTGCAATGTTGATGGAGAACGTCGCCTCACTGGCACCTAATCTGGACGTATATTGGCATTACTACCCGGAAAAGCATTGGCCCTGAGCTGGACCGAAAATCATGCTAATATTGAATATCATTAATCATTTCGTACCATATACTTTAACTTCTTAACCTTAAACTTAATTGAGGAGACGTTCCCATCAATAGGACGAAGCATGTACTGGTGTAACCCCTGCCCATGCACAACACAGTACCTGTGTCGTGAATAGGAGACATAGTGCTTTTCGAGAGTTTATCTTCCCCATAATGTGCCATGCATAGCACATTTCAGGGAACGGTCCACCTATCATGTTCTATGGTGTCCACGAATTCTGCTCTTCCTCTCCTCATCCTGAGGACATGAAGGATTGAGATCACGTACTCTCCATCATCATTTTCTTGATCGAGTTTTTGGAATGGGTTCTTTGAGGGAATATGAGCTTGTTTTTGGCCTGGGCTCCACGAATCTGTCTCGATTATGGGCGCTAGTGGCTCGTCCTTGGAGAGGGGGTTGGCAGCGCCCTCCCCTCTCTATGGCTCGCCTGACATCACGTTGATGTAGATCGACAGGACATCGAGTACTCATCTGAAGTGCAGCGCGAATTCCATGTCCTCGCAATGATGATACTTGTCTCATTTTTCAAAATCGAGTCAATTTTGACTACGCATCGCTTCATCGGCATCAGCATTCCGTCGACATCCCAGCAACATCGCTAACCAATTATCAACATAGAGCCAATATTGCTATGTAGACTGGGACCTCTTCAGACGAATTTTTTAAAAGAATTTTTAGTGGTTCGTTATGCCAACATTCGCTTTGTATCATCTTAGAACACTGAACACCGGAATACTCGGCATATTCTGAACGTTTTCACAAACACAGCCGTGTTTGCTCGATCTAGCTGGAGATATTCATGCAACTTTGGACCTGGACCCGCAACGTTGATACCGAATTGACAATACCCAAACCTGCAACGCTGTTGTGAATGCTGACTTGTTTTCAAGATGAAAGCCAAGAAATGTGAGATGAGGAACACACTCGATGGGGTTAGAGTTGACTGTCACGCTTAGGCTTTTGTCTTAGTGCTCGGACAGTACGCAGTTTTATTCAGGGTATTGTTATGCAATTCCTCTTTTGCCCCCTATTAACGAGAATCGAGGCGCTGAACAGCATATCACTCGAATTAGAAAACGAGAATGTGCACATGAAGCACACTCAACAATAAAATGCCTAGTAAATGCCGGTGAAGGACAAGATGTACTGAAAAATTCGAACCATTCAAAGCAAGACCAGAAAAGTTGGAATATCATTTTTTCTAGGTTATCCAGGGTAATTAAAAAAGTGTGATGGGCGCATGACCTCTATCAAAGAAGGCAGACCATTCCAACTCATAGAAACAGAGCCAGATTAATGATTAGGCAAGCCCAGGATAGCCACATGAGAGTGGACCCCTGATGAATGAACAAAATAAAAAAGGCAGGCGAAAATATTACTTGCCGGCGTCAGCAACCTGGTTTCTCAATCTTAAGTATCTCCTGTTTTCTGCTGTTCGGTCTGTTTTGAACTCTGTTTGAACATGCCAGCATTTTCCAAAGTTATGCAGAAAACTATTATTAAGGGAAGGCACTGCAAGGGAAGAAAGCGAGAAACATTCATAATCGAGGGAAGTTTGTGGGGATATTTGCCTATCAAAGTCCAATGTAGAAGATGAGTGAATGCTTTTAAAGACGGCAAAGGACATGTTGACGACGATCCACACAGTGAAGAGCCACCAAAAGCAATGGGCGACAACATTTATGAATTTGCGGACAGCATCTTTACAGAAGTCAAGCGTCAATCAGTACAGGAAATGGTAGAACGTTGCAGCATTTCCTTGGGATACGTTCACGCAGTTTCACCTGAAAAGCTTCACACGAGAAAGACTTCATTCCTATGGGTTCCTAGACAACTCAGGCAGACCAAGATGACTGAGCGAGTGGACGAAGCAATTTCCGCTTCGTTTTCGTCGTGGCCTTGAATTCCCAGGTATGTCACGATGGGTGAAACCTGAGTGTCTCTACGAAAGTGAGGCGAGTGAACTCGATGGAAGCACCATGGCTCACCACCCCCTAAAAAATTCAAGGTGGCTCCTTCAGCAGACAAGATCATTCCTGCGGTATTTCGGGGTTGCCAAGGTCTTCTTATGCCCCGTGCCTTGCCAAAAGGGACAACGGAAATCGGGAGGGTCTGACCTGAACCTCATTCGCAAGAACCTCCTGTGAGATTCCACTCCAGAGCGACTGGAGGGGGCAAGACCTCCTCCATCATGCACCACGACAATGCACCCCCTCATGGCATTTGTGAGTTCTTCGAGGAAAGGGACATGAAGCAATAGCCCCATGCTATGCCCCATGCATCTTACTCCTTCCATTGACTTCTCCTCATTCCCCAAGTTCAAGGATCAGCCTCATTGCACTAGATATCTTAGCTTTCAGCTTAGAGATCTACTTTCACCAGTGGATTAAACTCAACCCCGAAAGTGTTCTTTTCAGAAGCCTATAGGGACTGCCTGAAGCGGTGTGTAAAGTACGTTTTGATAGAGATCATATTGATCAGTGAGAGCCAATGAGTTGTCTGTTTCTCTTAATGAAAGTGATTACATGAATTTCGATATTTATTTTTTAAAATGGACCTCGTATTCTCGTAGGAGATTGGGTTGAATTGGATTTATGTGTCTCCTCACAAATGCCAATCAGCATCGAGTGTTTTCCCAAGAATGTCATCACCACCCAAGTGTTTCCACTAGAATCCCAATCAAATCAGGTTTGGTTGATTGCATCGAGTTCCTTGACCAGAATGTGGAGAACTCTATCTTCCTGAAATCCTAGAGAGAGAGGGAGAGAGTAATACGGATGAAATTCTAAACAAATATCCGCTGTTTTCACAGCGATACCGAGACAGTAGCGTTGTGGAATTTGCTGCTTCTGGTAGCTGAACATCGCCTGCATAAAGGGCACTGGAGCTCTGATGCCCTCTCTAGTGTTCCCAGGAGCCGATATTGCCATGATATGAGTTGGTGTCTGAGACCAGAGCGTCTCATCAATAGCAGCAGTGTTCGGATGCGAAGTGCGGCCCAATGCGGCGGTCCAGCAGCGCCTTGCAACAAATGAAATGTAAAATATTCGCAAACCGGGGTGAAGAGAGCCAAGATCAAAATTTTCACGAATAGCATCTAAATTGTCAAGCCTGATTTTTCCATCCTTTGTGCGTTTCCCGCAGAAGCTAAGCAAGGCTAGTTCAACCTTGCTCCTGGGTTACATTATGAGGTTGCCGGAGGCCAGAAGAACCAAAGCCCCAAATGGTGTCAGTAATATCATTGCTTCCGTTCCCTTCCAGGTACTAACAATTGGCGTAAACAAATCAAGCTTTGCAAATATGCATACTTTTTTCTGCGGTCCACCAAGTACCGCAGAACCGTGACCAAAGTATATACTGTCACCTCAAAACGCAGGTGGATCACTGATCAGCACATGACGCGCTATGACGTCCATCGACACAAACGCATTGGATATTCAGCCAATTCCCGTATAGGTAAAACGAATTCGCATGGATATCAAAATCATTCGCGCTATTCTTTAGTACGCACTTTTCTTTGGCATCGAATAAACCATGTTTGAGTGCGGCAAAACCATGCCCAATGTTTCTATGAACTGGCTCGTCTGATGACCAAATCGTGTGTACAATAATGTATGTGTCCCAGGAGCCCCTCGAAGAATTCCTGAAACGTCGAAGATTCGACTTGGTCACTGTGCCAAATTGGGACATGCCAATAAATACGTTTTTAGTAGCTTAACGAAGGCAACACACAGATTCGTTTACGAGACACTCGTAATGAAGCATAAGATCCACCCAGATATTGTCACCAAGCTGAACCATGGCAACTAATATAATAACTAATAATGGCTGTATTTGCTGAAGAGATCGGAAAATAACTCCCGACTGGAAGGGTTAAGTGTATTTTCACGGGACTCCATATTCGTTTTCATTCATTATTACATGCGTTTCTTTTTACATCCTGGATTTTCCTGGCTTTATACTGATTTAGACCAACTAGACTGGCCGAAGAGCACCGCCATTCCTCAGTGGCGTGACCGCTCCCTTCCTCCAATGGTGGATATAGAAATTATCCATGGAGGCCATGGATAATTCTGTACGAGTTGATTGATCGTGGAGAACTTTCGTCGAGGAGTACGTTCCCGCCTGAATGCGAGTAGCCAAATTCACGAAGCTTTTTCTTGTACTTCGTCGGGACTCAAGTATTTTATCGTCGAGAAGGAACCCTTGAACCCAGACGTCGAGTCGATACGGCGGGCCCCTAGTTGCCGATGGGGCCAAGAGTGGATTCATTTGTGCTCCACGCCTTTTCCCTGACAGTGACGCCACGAAAGAGCCTCGATAGTCCCGGGAACTCGAATCAGCGCGAATCGTGACAGAATGCAGGGACCAATCAACCTAATGACAGTGTAAAGAAGAGAAAGTGGTGCACGTCTAACCGAATATTCCATGACTCGAAACTCGTTTTGATCAATTACAGCGTTGAATGATTGATTGGTCTCCATTCCTGGTTCCATTTTCCCGCAATGGTAAAACTCTGAAAATCGACCCATTTGGGTTGATTACTCGGAGCCATTATTGAGAGTTGAGGGAAAATGCTACCACAGCGAGCAGATGGTGGGTCACCGGGTAGCATTTTCATTTGGGTATGCTGCCTCACTCATGGTGTGTTGCCTCACTCATTTCTATGAGTGAGGCTGCATGTCGCTCTGGTCGGGAATCGCATACGTGGTTGCTCTGAAGTGGTGCCGATATGCGTAACTGCAAGGAAGAGTTTCTCGAAATGATATTCTTCAAGTTATCAGGATACCAGCCGGTCTTATAATCGATTCACTAACATTGAAGCAAAAAAAAAACGAGAAACCAACGGCTTGCTGGATGTACGCTTGCTTATTGTAAAGCAGCAAGGTTTGTATTTCGTTCATATCACCGAGAAAATTTATTTTCCGAGAGTTCGAAGTCTCCAGATCGGTTAGGTAAAAATAAAAAAGAACTCAAGCTCCATCGAGAAATTCAACTGTTCCACGTATCTAACTGCAGTAGTCTTAGTGGTGCTCCACGGATCTCATACAGCGCCTAAACCATTTTTTTTTCCCGTGTGTTCTTGCTGCATAAAATATACTCTTATACTGTACAGTGTCATCATGTCCAGAGCTGCGAAAGGAAGGTCCTCGATGAAGCTGTATCTCGGTGAGACGGGCCGAAGAAGGAAGACAATAGCCGCTGAGTTTCTCAAAGAACCACTTCACCGTGTTCTGCACGGTCTCTTCCATCTCCAGCCCTTCTTTCCAAGAGACAGCCCGATCGCGGCCGATGCCTTCCTCCGTCGGCTGGGGGCGTTGCGACACTGCGCGGACGCTGCGCCGAGGATGCAGCCGTGGAAACGGGGCCTCGTGAGAGACATCTGCAGGACACTGCTGCAACCGGTTCGTTGGTGGAAACTCGGAAATGAGTTCTGATGGTTGTTGCTTTTTATGCAAACGAAATAAATAAATAAAACTTTCAGCGGAGTAATTTTAGACTGTTTTCTCAATAATCACATAAATTTGAACCTGGTTTTCCTGCAGCACCTGTTACAAAAGGGCAAACAGGATGCTTTTTTCGTTTTTTTTTTATCTCTTTGTATAATTCCTTAGCCATTATTAACCTGAATTACTTTTTTGGTGCAAAGAAGATGAGTTATTTCTTGATCACATCAGAATAGGACGCGGCGGAAGTGTTTTTCCGAAGAGTTGCAACACGAAATGCGATCAACGATGAACATGTGTCTAGCATGCCAAAGCCATTTTTGTGGAAAACAAAATGTCCCTGACAGTTTCATTTTCCATGTATTCACTTGACCATATGGTTACGCAAGGTCGTTGAAACGATAGACCGCCGTGGTACGATGCACGTCCCAGAGGGCATGTAAGAAGCCCGAGGAGAGTCCGTGCAGAAGCGTGACCGATGCCTGGTCACGTTACAGTCACTCTCTGCCTCGAAAAGCATCAACGTTGGATTCTTTCCACCGATAAAATGGATTCACCGTCAGGGGCGGATACAGAAATTTTCCATGGGGGGGGATGGTTCCCAAGGTCCTACCTCCCCCTCCTACCACCATTCCTCATCCTTTCACCTTTTAAATTTTTCGTCCGGGGTAAGAACTTGAATATCTATTTCACTGGCTCCAATGAAATGTAATGCAGATGCTATTTTGAATAAATAAATCAAATGCTAACCTGACCATATGGGGGAGGGGGGGGGGGGCGTTCGGCGGTCGGCGGCCCCCCCCCCCCCCCCCCCCCCCCCCCCCCCCCTCTATCGTTTCAACGACCTTGCGTAACCATATGGTCAAGTGAATACATGGAAAATGAAACTGTCAGGGACATTTTGTTTTCCACAAAAATGGCTTTGGCATGCTAGACACATGTTCACCGTGAACTCTAGCGTCCCCGCAAGACGATAGGCGAGAGTTCTGTGGTGACTGATCACCATCCGCCGATCGCGTGGTTTTGCGGCCCAGGAAGAGGCACAGTTGCACGCTGCTTCGCTTTTCGTCATTTCCGCATTCGCTTCGTCATCACGGAGGAGAAAGGTGACAGGGACAAGGGAGGGAAAATGGGTGGCCTTCGCCTCGTCGATCGTTTTTCCGCTTTCCAGCCGTCGCGGGGGGAGCGGAGGCGAGATCTTAATCGGGGGAACTTTCGTCACCGTTTCTCGCGAAAATCCTAATGGTCTTCCGGCCGCTCGGCGTCCGAGATGAGTGGGATCCGGACTTCTAGAATCCCATTTCTCGAATCTGTATGATGCCTCATCCCGACGAGGACGAGGGGCGTACGAAGGTCGGAGCCCGAGCAGCCCCGAAAGATTCCGTTTCCTCGGTCGCGATTGCCGCGCGAATCGAGTCGCAGCGAGGGCGAGATAACGCTTTTGCTCTTCCGTGATCACTTCAGAGTTCACATCATCATCTCGCGTGTTGAAGCTGTGTAGTGCTATATGTATTTTTCCCCCCTTCTCTTGTCCGTTGGTCTATTTTAGATCATTTTCGTCAGGAGATCCTACTTCCCTCTCCTCGTCGTCATCGCCCACGAAACAGAGTCGAGCAGACAGCAGACAATTCCACTCGTTCCAGACCCGAAGAGACGGCCGATGTCCGCCGGACAATCCAAAAAAAATTATGTTTCGGACGACAACTTTTAAACGGTTGTCCTTCAAATCGGTTTCCGGTAATCGAGCAACCCTAGAAAATGGTTTAAGCCAACTTACGACCCATATTATATCGTACTATATCATATCATGGCCCCGTGAGAAATATTAATTTCTAGCTACTACGGCATACCCCCAGCGGGTGTTCGACAAAGACACCGAAAATTTTCATATCACGCACAGTAAAGACACAAAGCTAACGTCTTTCCTGGCACTAAAAGTGAAGTTCGTGGGTCGAGCGATCCAAAACAAATCGTTCCACGACCGAGCAGAGAGCCTTCGATGGTCCCGGAATGAGATCGCCGAGCGGGAGATCTGCAAGCTCGTCGCTCGATGGAAGGGCGAGACCGTGTGCGATGCCGGAGGAGGTTGGAGGTCTTTTCGGGTGGGATGAGGCGTGATGGGGGAAATTTTCGTCGTCGGAGAGACGTCGTGACTCTTGTGGCTAGAAGTTCGTTGTTTTCATGGGTGCGAGAGCTAAGGTGTAGGTGATATGATTTTTAAGCTTCTATCTCATCGAGTAAAGGCCGAGATCTCGGCGCATTTTACATGCGCCGTCCGGTTCTTACAACCCAGAAGAACCACTCGGCAGCGCCTGAACCATTTTCCAATATCTTCTATGGTCAGTCGCTCGTCGGAGCGAATATGTGGGTGACGATTGGCTTCGATTCCCTACCTTTTCAAGGTCCTGAGATCCAGGAATAAAACGATTTCGGCTCCCGTTCGCTTGGTTCTTCGAAAATAGTTCCATAAAAGTTTCACGGTAGAATGGTTCCAATCCAAACCGTTATTTTCCAGAGTCCACGCCCCCACAGACGGCGAAGTGTTCTCGTTAGGCAATGGAGACGATGATTGATTAAAAGACTGTTGTGCAGGCAAAGCCCGAGATTATCGGAAATCCTCGTTGTTATCCTTAGATCGAACGTTGTTTATTATGGGTTGCTTACGCAAACTTCCTCGGAAAATCCTACCCTTAATCATGAATCATCCAAGCAATGTTCTTAGAGCTGTAATTAGCATTAGCATCGATGTAAGGGCCCCGAATAAAGTAGACCTCATTCATTACGTGAAGCCTTTGGTCATTTGGTCTGGCATTGCATACAAGAAACATTGGGAATCGTGCATGAAGAATGGATTCCTTTCTTGACGTTGAATAGGCCGCATTTCTGCTTCTACTGGACGCTGCAGATTTAATTCCGAACCTCAACGTCGAAACCTGTGAAAGCCCCCTCGCGGCACTCGCGGCACTCGCGACTGTTCCCATCTGCTTTGTCAGCATTCAGTGATTATCAGATCTAGTTGAAGGCTTGGCTCGAAAATTCAATTGGAGTTAGGTTTACTTTCGTCACTCGTGAAACATTTGCGTTATTATATTCCTCTCGTATTGTCGTCATTTTCAATTTCATTCGTTTCTGACCACTTTAATTTAGTCAGCGATTTTTATTTCAATTATCGTCTCGGTCTCGTGGACTGAGGTTGTTATTCATTTTCGTCGAGCGTCTTGGTCAAGCGTGAATTTTCGTCATTTCCTCGTGAATTACAGTTTTCGTCTCGTCCTCGTCATCGTCGACGAAAATGGAAAACCCTTCGTCGATGAAAAATTTTCGTCACAATTTTCGTTGACGAAATTAACTCTGGTGCAAAGACGATGCCACAAAGCGAGGCAAGGATCTCTGGCGGAGAATGCCGCTCGTGCCCTGCAGCGAGGATGCCGCTCGTGCCCTGCAGGGAGGATGCAGCTCGTGCCCTGCAGCGAGGATGCCGCTCGTGCCCTGCATCGCTAAGTGATTGTGTGAGAGGCGAGCGGGCTGGTCTGCAGATCACGAACGCAACATATAAACGTATTGCTGTAAGGGAAACCATATCAAAACTCGGAATGGAAAACTTCGCAAAAATACCCGGCAAGAAGTCGAATTTGGGATCCTTATTGCTCCGGCTGGATCCAAACTCCTCCCGAGGAGGGAATTTTTGCAGGGGCGGAGATTTTCTGAGGCCTGCGAATCGTCGCTGAAGTCGGGAAATCGCGAATTGGGATGTGGCCATACTCCGGAATCGGCGAAATTTGTTGGCCGGAGATCGGGCTGGACGCTGAAAGTTGATGTAAATTTGCGCCGACTGTTTCGCGATCGTGATTTGTTCTACGAATGGTCACTATCACCGATAGAATGATCTTAGCGAAGAAAACAACTATTTGAAAATGGATACGAAAATTGCTGCCAAAAATCACCAAGATCAGAAAATCGATTTGTGCGACATTCCGCATGGTTTTCCTTGCGGCTACAATTAAAACCCATGGAGGAAAACGTTTTCGAAACCGTTCGATCGGGAAATTCGAAAAAAAACGAACTTACCAGCATTTCGGATGCGTCGACTATCTACGAGCGTGTTTTGAATACTTTCGGTGCTGAGGATTTATGTACTCGAGTACCGAGTACTTATGTACCGAGTCTCTCGTCCTTTGCTTCTTAAAAAATGCGCAGCGCTACATCGGGTCAAGGGACCAGCTGCAACAAGTCGCATGTATGGAATAAGACATCGATTGGAGGAAGAAAAGAGTCGATGGACTCCGTGAGAGGAGTCGCACAAGATGAGGACTGAGAAAAAGTTGAGCCGAAGTTGACCGTGGGTTCTCTGAAGTGGTCCACTGAAGGATTTCATTCAGGGACGAGTCGCCTGGACTTAATTATGTGTGTCAAGGGACCGATAGAAAGTTTTCAATGTTACATGGTTTCCATAAAAGCAGTTCCTCGACGGGAAACCTTTTCCCCTAATTAGTCGAAGACCAGCTTTATTCACGGGGGCAGCGTCGTCGTCATTCCCAGCCCCATACTTTTGAAACGACTTACTAGCGACCTACACCCCCCCGCGAAATCGGCTGATGCAAAAGTTGCGCCCGTTTGCGGCAGCACGTCTCTCTCCGCCCGACGGCAGTTGCCCACTGGACTCGCAGGGAAATGGGTGAATGCCGATGCCGCCCTGACTCCGGTTCGCGGACGAGGCGGTTCGTCATCCTCGTCGTTCCTTGCATTCGGGTCGTGCGCTCTTCCGGAGACGAAACGACGTAGAAGCGGTTTCTTTAGAAAAGTAGCCAGGTCATCGTCGTTCCGAGAACTGGAATCCGGATCGTTGCATAATGTCCGCATCCGTATTAGAAGATGCGAATCACCGTCCTTGTCGCGACAGTTGCGTCACGTGTGGACGTGTCCACCGGAGGGAGGATTTTCCCCTTAAAACGAATTCCTTCGCTGTATCTCCCCAGATGTCCTTGTCCTCGGATGATGCAACGCAACGTCGTGTCTCGAGGATTCGGGCTAACGACCTCGATCTCCAGTCATTCATTGATTCGGCCGTCCAAGTTCTTCTGTAAATACGATTCTTTCACAGACCCTGGAACAACACGAGATCCAACGATTACGGTCTTTTTTTATCTCTCTATAGCCGGATGCTCAAGTTAGCCAGTCATGACGTCATCGTGCCAAAATTGGCATATCGGAAGGCGGAGAAGTTCAATTCCATCAGTTTCTATGTGCAACAAGTACAGAGGCGTGAATTAAAAATACAGCGAGTGACGCATGCATGTGTGCGCGGTAAAGGGGAGGGGAGAACGTAATGACAGGATAATGACGACCACGCGTGAAATCGGAGGCATTGCGCATGCGCAGAAAGGAGGAAATTTTTTTCCCGTTCCGTCAAATAAAGCCCGCGCGCTCCACCTGCTTGCCCTTCAGGTGCTCGCCAGCCTTCGCGCGAGAAAGAAGGAAGAAACGTCGACGGAAGTTTTGTGTCTCTCGGCGAGAAACGGGCAGTTGATAAAACCGAGAAGAAAAGTTATCAACCGTAGTTCTATTTCCCCCCTCTCATGTGGCCTCTACTAGTTCTCATTTGCCAATTCACGCCCACCCCGTCGTCCTCGTTCCCTCTCGGAGCGTGGGATCCTTCGGCGTCCGGTGAGTTCCAACTGCGTATCTGTTGTCATGAGAATTCCGGCTTCAACCCTTACTTAACCCTTACAACCCTTACTTAAACACAGGAATTCGGGTGTAATATATTGTAATAGTAGTAGTATATGTGTCATTTCTTGGCGAAGGCTGAGAGAGATGGCATATGTCTAACAATGCAATTCAAAAGATCTCTGAAAAGCCTAAATTTCACCATGGCCTCCAACTCTACAGTACATTTTATCAGCTGGAATATCGCATTTACACTCTTTTACCTGACTTTTCTAATAGTTCAAACTGACGACCATTATGGTATTAGTCAAAAGTCGACTGGATTAGGTTAATCAGCATTCTGGAGAAAGTTATGATGAATAATGATGCATTCTCATAGTTTGGATCACCGGATGGATGACTTAACACTTTCACTGCCGTTCACGCCATATGGCGTGTTCGGCACGACGAACCTCCGCTGCTATGCCTGGCAAGGAGAGGTTGAGAGGGCATTGAAATCCTCGGCTGTCGAAAGGGTGATTATAGAGCATGATTTCAGATGATGTCGTTCAATCCCCTTTTCGAAATCAAGTTGCGAAATTCTCCGATAAAGAAATAGCGTGGTACCGATACCAGTCCTTAACAATCGATAATAGAAAATCAGCGTGGAGTGTTCTGGAGCCAGAAATTTTCAGGTTCTCTCCTGATGGGGAGATGGGGAGCGATGGGGAGGAGGAGGGGAGGGGGAAGGAGATCTCAGAAACCATGGATTAACTGCTCATGAAACTCCACTTGACTTCAAATATGGCCTTGTTATTATTCTCATCAGTGCAGGTTTTGCGCAGTGTCGAGACACGTAGGGGCAAAGATAACGATTCTGATTACCATATATATGGCTTCAATGGGATTTAATGGATTTAAAGGACACTGATTAGAGGTTGGCAAAAGGAGAGTTATTTTTCACTACGCCTAACATAAATCTGTTTTGCAGAAATGAAGTACGGTAAATTGCGGAAAACGGTGTTGTGTAAACTGTGATGACATCATCCCATTAAGAACGCAGGATACAAAAGTCCAACCATCGCGTGAGAAAAGTTTTTCTTTCTGTCATCCGAGGCACTTAATGGACAATTTTGTGGGTGACACGAAGAAGGTTGACCTTGACTTCCCAATGAATACTTTATTAGTTGATATTTCAAGGGTAAGGAAACTTTAACTTTTATGGTCACGGTCGATAATCGGTAAACATTGGATATGAATTGTGTGCGAGGTTTATGGCTCTTGCTTCCCTAGATTCAGAGGGACAAAAAAGATGATCCTGTCGCGTTACGTTGGGACTATGAGTGCCTATTGTAGTAGACCATCCGGTCCTACACGGGAGTATAGGGGTCAAGCCTATTCGTTCTTGGACGCAACCTTGGTCTCCGAAAAAGGAAAAGCCCTTCACTCCTGTGCATCCCAATTAGGCGATTGAGAATTGTTGCCTTTCCTATACCACGTACTCAGTTCAGGATGAGATGACAAAATAGTAAAGTGCTCATACTCCGAACACGAATGGGAATAGCGCGGTATTCTATGCCCATGGCATTTCTAAGTAGCTAGAGGTCAAAGTTTCCCTCTCATATTACTTAGTAATACAGCCATGACTTAGTGCTAGTAATCATGTACGTATGGGCGAGACTGCACAAATAAAACAAGTCCTTCAGAAGTCGACGAAAGCAAAACGAATAAAAATGTTCCATCTATGCAGCGAACAGACGATCCACTGAAAGATGACGCCATCGACAGGACATCCTGTTTATGGCGTTTGTTACTTTCTTGCTGGATATGCTGATGATTGACGAACACAAACAGATTTTGAATATATCTGTGTCTCTCAAACTCACCAAGAAATTACTTCAGAATTCTTGTCCCTTGTTCATCCTCGTAATGCCAATGCTTCATTTGTTCAAAATCTGTCATCTTGAAGATGGTTGTAAGATAATCTGCATTTTTCTTGGCTTCTTTTTATGGTAACAATAATTAAGGGTACTTATTGATTTTTGGTAATTATTACTAGTAATATCGGCAATGATTTTGCTAGCTTGTGTCATTGAAGTGACAGCTCCCTTTATTAAAAATAAAAATTTAATGGATCACAAATGTGACCCACAGGCATTACGAGGATATAGATAGAAATCCATGTCAATTTTTTGTTAGATGGTTGACAAAATGCGTTTAAATGTGTTTTTCTCCCTCTCTCTTTTCAATAGGACACACGTCGGACCTGGTTAGCTTGCAATGGCTTCCAGATTCCACGAGAGGAACTGGGGACTTGAAGCGAGGGGCCATGGGCAACGATATCGATCCCGAGGAATACCCCTTCATGAGCATGGGTTCGTTCTGCCTTTAATAATCATCTTTTAATTATCAAAATCCACCACATTTATCAGGACAACGGTGGGTATTGTTATGTACATTGTGATGCTGTGATGCGTTGATCATCGGCGGCTCGGATTCCTTCCGAGAAGAGAATTATGAGGAAACCTCTTTTGGCGACGGAGGACGCCTCCACAGAGGGATGGATCCGACGATCCTTTAGTATTCCACGATTATTAAGGGATTCTTGTCCCAGAGAATCACCATGCAATAAACGCTCTTTCTTCATGCAATTAGGCGACAGCGTTAAGGCAATTTCTATTTTTTAAAAAGTAACTCGAGGCTTGGATATTAACTAGATAAATGTGATTAATTGCTTGATTGACTTGAAAATGTAGCAAGTCACTTTTTTTTTACCATTACGGAAACTACAAGACGATTTTCTCAAAAATCGCTTCTAGTGGCTAGGCACCTCGAGGTAGCGGTAATTACTTTCCAGTCTCATCAGTATTCGTCTGGTATACCGGAGTTTCCCTTTGAACTTGAGGCACCAGATGCCCTTGACGATTGCTCTCTAGGGAGCACCTGCTGCGGTCGCTCGCTTAGTGCATGTACAGGGTGGGCCAAAAAAAGCAAAGCTATCATTTTTGAAGAGTCGTCAATCTCTTTGTAGGCTGTCGATTTTGATTAAAATTGTTAAGCTTATAGGGTGACACAATTTGAGTTTGCATCGCAAATTTCAGTCATGTGGTTTCAAAATGATAGGAGTTGTAATTATTTTCTGATGACCAACGATAAAATGTGCTGTCGAAAATATCGATATAACCCTGTGGCCGGGATGAAAAGGAGGTCCGAATTCATTGACCTTCCATCCCTGCATGATGCTACGAAGGAAGATTGGGAGGCACTGCCGCAAAGGTTTATTGACCGAGCCATCGATGGTGTCCCAGACTACAGGCTTGCGTTCAACAGAATGGAGGGCACATTGAGCACCTTTTCAGTTGAAATGTACGTCCCTAAATCAAATTGTGTGCTTTCATGTTTGGCATTTGTGCATCTACTTTTTGTTCTGTTTGCTTGCTTATTTGTTTCTGTCAGTTGTGAGAATTTTAAAGCTGAAAGAAAAAAATGAGCACTTACTTTTTTGGTTATGAAATGCAAATTAAATGCCAATCTCACAGTTTTTGTAATTTTTATTTGAAACTTGGCACACAAACCCTAATTGAATCATCCTATGTGTATACCAAATGGAATCAAAACCGGTTGCATAAAATCTTATTGGCAGCTTACCAAAAATGATAGCTTTGTTTTTTTTTTGGCCCACCCTGAATGTCCAGCAGCACTCGATAGCGACGATTTGTTTAACGTGACCTTTAATTTGCGCATACTTATCAGGTGTATCCCTGCCCTAACGCAGTGCGGTCAACCGAATCAAAGCTTCTGAGATGGAAGCCAAAGAAACTGCATTCACGAAACTCACAGTTTAAATAGAGCAAAAGAACTTCCTGGAACAGGGTGTTTCAGAAATCGCGCAAGAGACATTGCAGTGGCTGCCTGATTCTAACAAGATAATGCCACGGCTTATACGTCTAACACCACATCGGCGCACAAGCAGTTTTATCTGGCGACTAAAGCATCAGCTGTGGCATGTGGTTGCCCAGATCTCCTGGCCTTTCCCCCATTCCGGACCTTTTTCTGAGGGGATTCTTGAAGAATTGGGCCTTCAGTGACAACCAGAACCATTGGACCGGTTACAGGAGATCATTCATTACATCGAAGCCACTTCCCCAGAAACACTGCAACGTTTGTTCAGCAATGTGTAAAATTGCATCGCTTTGCGAATTGATTGGATTGCGTTGATGATGGAAGACGATTCCATTGTCTACTGTCACTTCTATGATATGCACTCTACAGGGTGGCCCAAAAAATTCCTCCCCAATTTTTAATTGCACATAACTCAAAAACTATTGAAGCCACAGGCTCGAAAAAAACAGCAAATTAAAGATTGTTCCTTCCTCTTTAAAATAGTCTATAGGATCATTGTAATACGTGCCATGGCATGGCCGCCATGGCCATTTGAATCAACCATGACCGAAAAAAAGTTGCAAGGTTGCACTGCTACAGGCGCCTTTGTTTCTGTCCTGCTGTGAAGAGGGGAAGACACAGTTCAATGGCTTTAATTTGCTGTTTTTTTCAAGCCTGTGGCTTCAATAGTTTTTGAGTTATGTGCAATTAAAAATTGGGGCGGAATTTTTTGGGCCACCCTGTAGGTGCGTTACTTTTTCAATTTACTATTGTTTCAAAACCTCCCCTGTTTCAATTAGGGATCATGGAAAGATCGAAGTATGGACAAATTTCGTGTGTAATTAAGTAACAAACTTAATGTCATTCTTTTTAATTAATTTCATTTTCAGTTTTCACTATAATCATATTTTGCAAGGAAGAGCCACAAGAAATTAAGTCTGTCGTTTTTTTTCCCGCGCTCATTCACTTTCATTTCAATTGTTTGGAGCAGTGTAATTACCTAGCTGCAAAATGCAACTAAAATATTTAAATACTTTTCCAGTAGGAGAAATACTATAGCTATACAATAAAATTCTGGGGAAATATTCTAAAATGACTTAAGATATGCAATCACTATCATAATTAATTATATGACCGGCAAGTTGCGCAGACGTCTGTTATACGGGAGCCCGTAAAATATGCGGACATGGCGGTCAAAGGGTTAATTACAACACAACACTGATAGGGGGAAATTCCCTGGTAATTGTTTTACTTTTCTTCCTTCCACTTTTAACTCAGGAAGGTTTAGGGAAGGTTTCTTCGGCTTCGGCTCCTGCCGTCACATGTGATTGCTTTTCTTCGAATCACTGTCTGCGTGATGGAGCCATAAGGGAAATTAGGCAAAGAGTGATATTCGTCTGTCTCGATATTCATCCATATAATAATAGTAATAATAATAATCGAAGTTTGTTGGTTTGTCGCTTGTTCGCCAGAGGTCTGCACGATTCAAGTTTTTCCTAATGTAACCCGGTTGGTCAGATCCGATTCATGGCCCGCACCAAACCTGAAACTCGATGGCCAACAGAGCTACAAGTCCCGATCCGCAGGTCGGGTTGATTTAATTGAACCGATCCACATCCGGATCAGAACTCAAAGCTACAGCTCTGGCTTCTGATCTCGGTATCTAATGTCGAATTGCAATCCTCGACTATTCATTACATACCCTAAGTCGTTCCAAATCCAAAACGTGGGTCTTATTTGAATGCTAGGAGACAGAACTCGCTGTAAGTGGGAGCACAGGTAAACTGTGGGTCATCAATGGAAATCATTCCTTATTCTTCATCCAATACCCGCGCATTCAAAATTCGAACGACACGTCTCACTCAAGTGCTACGGAGTGGAACACGCTGAAGGTTTTCATACAGACAATTAGGAGTTCCCTGATGGCGGAACGCATCCCTTATTATTAATCTAGAGCGTGGTTTTTCCAAATTTAAACGTTGCATCACCTTAGACTGTCACGAGACAGAACTCATTGAAAATTGTTATAAATGGAAATTAGGAGCCTTTGGGGGAATTTTGGGGGGAAATTAGGGGAGATGACAGGTGGCATCCCCATTCTCCATCTGATACCTGGGAATTTCGAATTCTCACGGTGTGTTTCATGTGAATACTATTGGGCGGAACTCTGAAAATTGGTGGATAGGGAAATAGGGATGACAGAACCCCACCCTATTCATATGAAATAAGGCTGATCAGAATTCCAATGGTGTTTCTCATTTGAATGCTATGAGACAGAAGTCGATTAACCTCAATTAGGATGGCGTGAATATATCCTGGATAACGGCCAGTTTAATCCATAATATCTTCCCGCATTTCTTTTATCTGCTGAGAATGTGCAAACCCTGAGTGGAGATACCTGAACGCATTCAAATAGCTGGACGCGAGGATCATTGATAATTTCAGTTGTAATCTTTAAAAGTCTTTGTATTTGAAATATGGCCATGTGGTCTCCAGAGTTAGAACTTGTATGCTGTCTCAAACCTCAAGCATGTCATTCACGTGAGGTTCGAAAAGTCGTCGCAGCTCTAATTTTGCCAAATGGATTTACATGGTAGTAAAGAACAAATTATATCTGCAGCGAGGAAATTGCCATTTTCGTTATGCAACTACAGGTAGGACAACGGTGCAGATATCAGGTTTATCATTCAAGTTTCTGCTATTTCCAAAGATATTGTCCAAAATACAGCCGACAGTCGACAAAAACCTATATCAACGAGATATTATAGGGTGTATGATAAGTAACTCCCTATTTTGAAATGCTTGTAACTCTTTTTTTTTAAAGCAAAATTTAATGAAACAAACTGTGAATTATGTACTAGTTGGTTTTTATTTGAACTCTTCCACACTTCACGCTTTCACGTATGCTCCTGCATTGTCAACAGATTTCCTTTAGGAACAGGTATATTTCCCATAGGTATGTTGGCTGGTAGCTGGAGTAGGTCTGTGTGTAGCTGTTTAATAGAAGTTTTCCTGCGATTCAAATGAGCCAACATGCCACGTTTCAGTGCTGTCTTAATCTGCTACAGCAGGAGGAGAGTGAGTTTATAAAAAGGCTTTGACTGAATAAGTCAAATTTATCCGTCAGCGAAAAATAAAATAATCGCGTTTAATTTTCAAGTTCACTGTCTCTATTTTTTATGAACCACCTGCCTAGCAAAATAAAGAGGACACTGGGAGAGAGAAAGAAAATGTAGGATAACATCCTGTTGTGGTTCTAATCAGGAAAAGAGTTCGGTACATCTTGGAGGAGGGCGTGTTGGTACCACCTAGCTCCAGGTACTCCACACCTCAATCTGCGTACCGCGGCGCCATTGTCAGCCTCTAGAGCAGTGGTTCTCAACCTGGGAGGTGTCACCCCCCCGAATGCATGAATGTTCAATGGGAGTAAAAGGAAGGTTGAGAACCACTGCTCTAGAGTCTAGAGTCTAGATTCTTGAGGCACCCAGGGCTGCCGTGTGTATCAAGAGCTTTTTTTGAACTGTACCAAAGGAAGGCAAGAAGGCCAGGAGGCCTTCTTGCCTTCCTTTGGTACAGTTCAAAAAAAGCCATATAACTCCATAGTCATATAGCCATATAACTCCTTTGCATCGTACATAAATGTGCAATCAAGGAGAACTCACTAGAGTGGGCAGGAAGCCTCTTGTAACTATAACCTGCTCTCTTAATAAAGTTGAGTACCAGGAATATGCAATATGAGCCTATTTTGATCAAATTTGGTTCCTATCATGAGTTCCTGGAATACAATTTCATCAAGAGAATACTTATCAAGGGAGAGGATGCATCAAGGAAAAATAGGAATATCAATATCATTGCTGCTCTGAAGATCCTGATTGCTTTTCCTAACATGTGGGGGCAATAGCCATCTTGCTTCGCTTACTCTTAGTATGTGTTTTAAAGTGTTCAGGTCCCGTCTAAGCATTGCGTATGACTGGCGTAGAGTCACTTCAAATATTGAGCCGTATCTTGATTTTCTGTGCAACCTTGAGGCACAGGTGAAATTCACACCCATGCCTCAAGGTTACTTGGACCCGCTGAACTTCTCTCTTAGGGGAATGATTAAGAACACGGCACAGACGGAAGCCGAAAAACATCGGGGACTAGGAAAAAGCGATCAATGCTGAAGTCAGCACCAATCCCACGGAGTCGTTTCAGAAAGAGTCGTTCGAACAGAAGCCGACAGATGCCAGTCGTACATTGCCTAGGAATACAAACCCCATGAACTCCTTGGGAAAAGGCTCCTCGTTTTAATGGTGAAATCTGTTTCTTTGTGGGGCCCGTGCTTTCGTCTCTGTAAACGTAGATATTGTGGTAACAACAACACGAATAGCTTTGTAAACCCTTGTTGAATTTCTTTTGACTCTCCAAAGCGCACCGACCCTTACCATAGACTTATCATGCGGAACTGATTGCGATACGAATACAGCAAGCGTTTGAGCTTCTGGCAAGATAATCTGCATTTCAGTTTTTCTCGTATCTTCTGCCTGTACGCGCTGTCATCCAGTTTATTTGATTCAAGCGGATCTGATCAAGTTGAATCTGGAAGAATCCTTCACAAATGCCTACAAGACTGCGACAGGGGTCCTTTGAGAAGGAGGTGATGAACCTCAAAGTCTCCGAAAGTCTTTTAAGCTGATATCGTTCCTAGGACCCTATTCATAAAACAGAGTACTCCTGATGCTACTAGAGGCTTAAAGTAAACAAAACTGAATGCAGTTTCACCACTGTGGTATTATGCAAGATAGATCACTACTTTCACTTTAAGGGGTTAAAGCTCCACAGACTAACGACACCCCATACTCCTTAGGAGTAATTTTAAGCTACGAAAAGTGCTGCTCTCTGTTTAACCAGCAAGTCCTGTGTCTGGTAGACACGGCCAAACCTCACCCTTCTTAAGATTATGGGGAGTCGATGTTTCCGTGCTCCCATTCGGACGATAGTGTCTGCCCATTCGGCACAACAACGTTGTATCAACATTGAGAATAGGTTGAAACGTTGAGACTTGGTT